>MEHQ01000475.1:71886-120614 GCA_008828725.1 Saccharina japonica | reverse complement strand
GGGGGGGGGGGGGGGGGGGTACGCAAGAGCAGAGGGGGATAGACGACGGTAGAGCGAAGAGGAGAAAAATGTGGTGGATGGATGGATGGATGGATGGATGGAGAGTGGTGATTTTGGGACTATGGTTGTGGAGCGAGAAAATATGTTTTTACCGGAAAACCTACTTTAATTTAGAAGAATAAAAAAGTTGGTGTTATTATTTTGAATTTGAAGAAGTAAGAAGTTTTGCCACCCCGGGTGGTAAAATAGAGCTACCCCGTTCGATCCCAAAGGTTTTTAGAGACCGAAATGGGTCTTACGTTTCCGGTGAAGAATGATAGGCATTGGTGTGACCCCCCCCCCCTGTCTGGTTGGTGAAAACCCAGCGTTCTCCGTCCCGGCATTATAGGGATGCTAGGGTCTATGGTCATAGGACTACGGCCGTGCACGATATGAGTACACCCACCCACCCACCCACCCCCGCCGCCCGACTGGTTGATTGGCGTCGGCGTCTTTTGCCGAGAGGGTTATATAGGATATAGCAGGTTTTAGAGGGAAGCATGCTTCGAAACACCCCGGAGGAAGCAAAGCGTGGATGAGTGTTGCATGTAAACCATGCAACAGCAGTCACAGCATCAACACCGCGTGACGGAATTTTAGCGCGGACGCAACCCACGTTGCATGCTCGGGTCTTCTCTCCCCCCCATCCCCACCCCCCCCTCCCCACCCATTTTTACGTTTTTTCTTTACATTTGGTTTTCATTTTTTTTTTTTGCGTGTTTTTTTTCTTTTTTCTTTTTTCTTTTGTGTGGTAGGACGCATCACGTTGATTTCGGGTACGAGAGCGACAAGCACCGCCCTCTTTTTAAAAAAAAATATATAGAACGAACGAACGAACGAGATATTTTATTTTATTTTTTTCGCGGTGAAATAAATAAGTACACGCAGTACAGATAACATTGATTGATTTGCAAGTTTTTTACGGGGGGGGGGGGGCAGTTCGTACGGGAAAAAAAAGCTCTCAACCGTTTTTTTTTTTTTTAAGCGGAGGGGGGGGGGGGGAAAAGGGTGACGACTCGGCGGGGATCAGGAAAAGTCCATCAAATGGTGGTGTCGGGCGTCGGCCTCGCTTCTCTTGCAGGCAGCGCCACCCCCCCCCCATGCTGCCTCTGCTGCTGCCGTTGTTGCTACTACTGTTGTTTTGAAGGATGGCAAGGCGCGCTCGCTATACACCAAGAGGTACCGCAGGGCAGCGGCCCGCTACGTACGAAGCCACGCTATTTTTGCAGGGCTCTTTCACGCGTCATGACCCGACCCGCGGGTCGGGTTTAGGAGTTCCTCAAAATCTCACGGGTCTACTCGGGTTGGGTCGGGTCGGGTCGGGGCGGGGCGGCGTGTCGAGTCGGCAATTATGAGTTTTTTTTTATCTCACGGGTCGGACCAGGTCACCCTGACCCGACCCGACCCGACCCGACCCGACCCGGCCCGGCCCGTCCCGGCCCGAGCCACGAGGTTCGACCTACGAGGTTCGACCCGACCCGTGAACAACCCTGTTTTTTTTTCTTGTTTCTTTTATGTAACTGTATGTTGTATTTTTCGCGTGCGACTGTGAATGCGCGACGACCACCACACCAGCTACGATGATTCCTGAAGAATTTTGGAGGGCATCGCTTTGCGCTTTTTGCGTGTGGGTTTGCGTCGCGCCGCTCCGGCGAGTGCTCTCTCTCAAGAGAGAGAGAGAGGTTTCAGGGACTTCCGGAGAGCCAGAGGGCTCGTGAGTCCCCCCCCCCCCGAATCTATATAGAGCATAATATCTCAGCTGCGCTTATACTGGTAATTTTTATTATTTGTTGAAGGTCGACTCGACGCCTCCGCGCGTCCGACGGCATGAAAGGCGTGTTGCTTATTGTGATTCAGCTGTGATTCGGGTTCTCGCCGCTCTGCTCTGTGTACGACTCGGATTGACTACGTCGTACAGCAGTAGCTTTTCGTGCGGTGTAGTTTTTTTCATAAACCCCCCGAGACGTTGTTGTATTTTTTTCTTCTTCCAAGCGTGTGCGTGTTATATAAATGTGGGAAAAGGGGGGCGGGGGGGGGAGAAGGCGGGGCTGCGTCTACGTATGATACGACCGTTTTGTTTTTCAGCGTTTTTTTTTTCCAACGAGGCTTTTTTTTTTAGTTTTGTGTTTTTTTTTTAATATATATATATATACATTTGGTTTTGTTCTTCTGCCCCCTTTTTCTTGGTCGTTCATAGTACTATATCACAGCTGCTGTGCTGTCGGGTTTGCAAATTTGGCGTCGCCTGAACAGAGACACGAACCACGATGAGGATGATAAAAATCTCCACGCCATCCTCTGTCTGTACACCTTTCTTTTGTTCCATGATACTTGAAGCTTTCGCTGTCCAAAAAAAAGGCTGACTGCACCCGCTCCCGCGCCGACGCACGATGAGATGCGCATATCGCCGTAGGACAGCTGCTATAGCAGTAGGCAGCTACCGGAAGCAGGTTGAGACTAGACGCACCCAGTCACTCAACTCACAAGATTGATGTTTTATTTATCATAGTTTATTGTGCCGCTCTGGTTTCTTCCGACCCAGAGAGAATTCTGGGAAGAGCGGGGGCGAGCATATATATAAAGCTACTATTCGCTCGGCGCGTTTTTTTTATCAGAAACACGCCACCTCAACAATAATAGAGGGGAAACGGGGATACCATGCATGGATACCATGACACAAGGCAATACGAAACACAGATCGACAGATACTCGAGGTAGCCCAGAGTAAACAGACATACGCACCTAAAACTGTTTTTCATTAAATATATTGTCGGATTTGTAGGGCTGGGGACGGGTTGCGACTATATTTAGGGGTAAAAGGGATGAAATGAATTAGTTAATGATATTAACCCTTTTAGGACTGCAGTCCCGTATGGGGACAAACCACTCTAATTCTAAGTAGTCTGTCCCCAAAACGGGACTGCAGTTCCAAAAGGGTTAAAAAGGGCGTTACGCTTTTTTCGGGCGTTACTGCTATATTCCCCAGTGTCAACTACTGGGGTAAGGAATACATTTATTTGGCTGGGTGAAGCTAATAGGCGCTCGTGTCCGGTCAATCGTGCAACAAAATGGAAGCGGGGGGGGGGGGGGGGGGGGGGGGGGGGGGGGGGGGATGTACTTCATTTTCATGCATGTGGCCGTAGTCGTATGACCAGAAGACCCTCGCATGCCTACAATGCCGGGACGGAGCATGTCCGGTTTTCGCCGACCAGGCAAGACATTGCTAGCACCAAGCGCGAAGCGCCGTGAGGTGTTGGGCGAGTCGCATGGAGGGTGAGCTGCATCCTACTAAGACCTTCTTGTGACGCGGACTTGCATATGGATGACAGCTTCAATGCGTGAATGGGGAGGGGGGGGGGGGGCACCCAGGCGAGAGCGCGCCGCCGAACGAACACAACAAACACGAGGGTTTCCATCCAATTCGCAGGAGGATTACTGCTGCTGCTGCTGCTGTACGCGTATGTACAAGTAAAGGCGGGGTTCGCATCACGCTACCAGAGGCTCAGCCATGGCGTTTATTCTCTGCGAAAACAATAGAGAAATGGTCATTTGGGGGTATACCCCCCTGGGTTTTCGGCCATTTGGGGGTGTAGGCATAACGCGGACGGGCGCATATACATAGGAAACATTGACATTCTGTCTGGCAGTGTGAGAGCACAACCGGGCAATGCAGCCAGATAATTTATTGCGACACACCGTCTTTTTTCATTCACGCATGTCAACCAACACGACTGCCTGTGTCATGAGAACAACGGACAGGGTGGAAACGACGGTGGTGGTGGTGGGGGGGGGGGGGGAGCGACCCCTGAATCAAATAAAGTAAATCGTGTTTATTGCTTCAAGCCAATGCCACACCACTCGCCCAACTTTTCTCGACGATCGGTAACCAGTAACCAGCACATACCAGAGGTATAAGTTAGGTTGACCGACAATGCGCAAGACAAGCCTCGCAGAGAACAAGGAGTCAAGAAAAAAAAAAGAAAAAAAAGGGGAAGCAAAAAAAAGAAGCCCGAAAAAATAACACGACACACAGACTAGGCTGTGCACGTTTTCCGGTTAAACCACTACTTGAAGCGAAACACGACTACATACCGAAGGCAGAAACTGAAGAACAGAAACAACTTTACAACTGCGAGCATCCCCGCACGAACCCTCTCCGGCCGCCATACTGTACGAAGAAACAGGTATACCTCTAAAAAAAGGGCGGGTGCACTGCAAAAAAAAAGCACTAAACACCGAGACAATCAGAACAAATCGGCTCGGCTCGCCCTTTCCTGCCACACGTCCACGAAAAAAAAACCCACAGCAACAAGCAGCAGTTCCACAGCCCCCCATTTCTCTACTACTGCCCCCCTCGCTCGCTGCCCGACCAGCTCGTCTCGCCCTGAGAGTAATATCTCTCCCTCGCGCTGAGCTCCGGAGACGGCGCGGGCTGCTTCTCCCCGTCCTGCGCCGGCTGCTGCAGGTGAACGTGCACGTTCCCGTAGATGTTAATCGGCGCCTGGCTCCCCTGGAAAAGCCGAGGCGTCGCCCAGCTGTTCCTGGCGATGCCGTCGGCCGCCCCGGGCAGCGGCTCCTGAACCATCGCGGTCCCCTTTCCCACCCAGTCCCCCGGGCCGTACGTGGGCTGGAGATGCCCTCCGTACGTCGAGAGCTTCCGCACCTCCGACGAACGTCGTTCGGCAAGCCCTGGTGCCCGCCGCCCGCGAGACCCGCCCCCCGGCGCCCCCCCGGCCCCCGCCCCCCCCCCCCCCCGCCCCCTCCGGCCTTTGCTCCAGTATGCGCGTCCAGCTGGTCCTGCAGGTGCTCGTCGTTCCAGATCTCGTCGGTGGCCGCGGACGGCGGGACTCAATCGGTGTATCTAGCGGCACGCCATGAAGTCCGACGTTCGTTCTTCCGGCGTAAACCCTTTCCTCCCCCGTCCCCCGCGCCCCCCTCCCCCTCCCCCGGCTCACAGACAACAACAGCGTGGGTCGGCAGCGACGCCCAGCGCCCGGTCTTGCCCCACATAGACCCAGCGGTTTCCATTTCAGCACTGCCCACCGCCGCCGATTCTCTCCACACCACGGCTCCTCCCTCCTTGATGCCCACAGCACCTCCAACCCACGCCGAAGCGGCGCCACCCTCGTACGGCAGCCCCTCTTGCCGTCCCGACAGCGTGCGAGGCTCGCCTGCCCTCGGGGAGTCGCCGGCGTCCGAGTCCTCATTTGTGCCACCTGCAGCTTGCACGCCCCAGGGCTCTGGGGGCTCCTCCGCCCGCCCAGCCTCGCCCCCCCCGATACTCCAGCCTTCCCGCGGCGGTACGGCGTCCCCCGACTCCGTGTCCCCCGCCACCCCCGGGTGAGCGCTCAGCGCCGCGGCGGCAGGATGCGCAGACCGCGGAGAGGAGTCTTCGGGTGCTACGGCGACAGTCTCAGCGCTGTCGGAGGCGACTTCGAGGTCATCGTCGAGGATGCTGTCGAACAGATCGTTGAGCCGGTGCTCCACCGCCTCGTCCAGCAGTGCTTCGTCCTCACACTCACACGGCGGCGACGGCGACGCCAGCGGAACCGGCTGCGGCGGCGGCGTCGGCGAGGTACTGCTTCGCATCTCACACTCGTCTAGCAGCTCCCCGCCGTTCATGCCGTCCATGCGCTCCAGCTCGCGTATCAGGGCCTCCTCCTCGCGCTTTTGCTCTAGGCTCTCCTCGCCGCCGGCGATGATCACCGTCTCCCCCGACTCCTCCTCCTGCAGCCGCCGCCGCTCCTGCTCCTCCTCCTCCGCCCCCTCCCCCCAGTCTACCTTCTCCATCCCGTGGTCCGCCGAGCTCGGCATAGTGTCCAGCGGCCCGCCCCCTCCGCTCGGCCGGTACGAGCCACTGCTACTACTGTTCCCGCCCAAAGCCTCGGGCCTCACAGCGCGACTTTCGCTAGAAATGCTCGGCTTCGGCTCCGCGTGAATTTCCGGCGTTCCCGTGTGCGGCCCAGGGGCTGCGTCAACGTGACCCGGTGGGTGATCTGACGTCGCCGCGCCGTCCAGGCCACTGTCCTGTCGGCTTTGCTCGCCAGGCGGCATCCACGCCGGCGGGTCCCACGGAGCGCCCGCCACTGGCAGCTGCTCTCCATTCTGCCCCCGGGACGCCGCCACCGCGTCTTGCTCGTCAGGCGAAGCGGCCGGCATCGCCGCTGGCACTCCGACCGTCCCGCTTCCATCCTGCGCACCGTCACTTCTTGGCCCCTGCTGCGAGAAGACTTCGGAGTCGGGAGGTGGTTGAAAGGGCGATTCGCCGGGAGCGTTTCCCCCAACCTCCGATTCTCTGGGTTGCGCGTCCGACGCTGCCCAACCCTGCCCCACCGAGGCTTGCGGTGGCTCGTACGGCGGCTCTCGCGGCGGCTCCCGCGCAGGTGCAGCCCCTTCCCCCCCGGGGGGCGGCGGCAGCAAGCCGTTCTCCATCGCTGCACGTCCGTGGTCGGATATGGCGACGCCGGGCATGCCTGGGTCCCCGCCACCACCACCACCGCCGCCGCCGTACGAGTCCGGAGTCTGTTGGACGTCAGCCGCCACGTGCTGAGGCGGTGGCCAAGCACCCGTCGGGGCCGAGTCTCGTGGATCGAGGAACAACGGAGGAGGAGAAGCAGCGGCGTGGTATTCCCCTTGGCGGCCGCCGTGATTCGAGGCAGCGCGGTCCTTCTCAGGAGGGTACCCGCCTTGATGCCCCCCGTGAGGGTCGTAGCCTGCTGCTGGAGGAGGAGGCTCCTGCTGCCCGCTCACGGGGTCGTACGCCGCCGCCACCGGAGGGGGCTCCTGCTGCTGCTGCTGCTGCTGCTGCTGCTGCTGCTGCTCGTGACCGTAGCCAGCGTACGCATCCGGCTGCACCTGTCCGTATGCTCCAGCGGGGGGCGCGTACTCGGCGTTTTGGTTCGTCGCCCCCCCTACCCAAGTTGAACCGGGCGGGGGGGGGTACCCGCTTCCCCCGCCTCCGTCATTGCCCCAGCCGCCTTGGTCTCCCCGATAACCCCCAGCCTGCTCGTAGCCCGCCGGCTGTCCCGGCCGCACGGCGTCCTTCACGCGCGAGACGATGCTCTTCCACTTGGGTCCGAGACGCAGGGCGTCGCCCCCGTCAAGCGGAGGAGGGGGGCCGTTGTTTCGAGGGGGGAACCGATCATGATCGTACACGGGCGGCGCATGTTCTTGCTGCCGCTGCTGGTGGAGAGGAGGGCTGTACTGCTGCTGTCCGGCCCAATGCGACCGCTGCGGGTCGTACGGAGGCTGGTAGGGTTGCTCCTGCTGCTGGTGCTGGTGCTGTTGCTGTTGTTGCTGCTGCTGCTGCTGGTGGTAATAGCTGGGAGGCTCGTGGAACCCGCCAAGGCCGCTAGTGGGGGCAGATCCCGGTTGAAGGCCAGCCGTGCTATCCTGTCCCGTTCCTGCTCCTCCTCCTCCTTTGTAGTAGTTACCGTTACCATCGGGAGCGCTGCCTCTACCGTTAGGGTCATCGGGATGGAATATTCTGTCCTGCTCCTGGTCGGGCACACTCGGCGGTTTGGTTGGCGGGACGGTCGGCCATGCTCCGCCTGCTCCGCCCGCAGTCGAGCCTGCTGCTCCCCATCCGGAGGAGGAGGCCTGCGAGGGTGCTACAAGGCAACCACCGCATGCAACCACAGCGAGCACCCTCTTCATGTTCCGGTGAATCACGAGGCTATGGACCCGTGGTGCGGTCCTTCCCACCTCTTCCTCCACGTGTGCTTCACCGCTCACCCCGTCGGGCGCGTAGTTCTAAGCTCCAAGCTCCAACGAAGCGTCGTTCAGTTTTATGTTTTGACCAAGGGTTTCGTATTGATATGCAAAGCCTGCCAGCAGGGAAGTGGGGTGAGATTGTGAATACATCGGAGCAGCGTTCGTCCGTCGTGGCTCTAACACAGCCGGGGCTTCCTCCAAGACCGCTACTCATGCGGAGCCTTTTCAACCAGGTGTGACTTTCGGGCGAGTCGACATCCGACTGCCATCTGTGCTGTGCATGTGCTTTTCTGAATGCTAAAGGTGGTGGATTCCAATGTCGTGAGGTCTTGTATCTACAGCAGTAACGAGTCCTCGTCCTACACGATGTTTCCAGGTTACAGCAAGCTCGAACACGACTGCAGGTAGACTCGGTGGACACGGGTAGTAGCGTGTTCTGTCGATGAGTTCACACGCTCGCGGTAAGTTCGACCAGCATATCGTGCACCTGTGCCCTCCTGTCGCCCTGGGTATAGACTACGCCGCCAGTCCAAAGTGAAGAAGAACAATCCATCAATGTTCCGAGTCGCATCAGTATAGTACGAAAATTATGCACCCACACCAGCCGAGATTCTACTCGTAAAGCGAACGGGTTCTTCCAAAACCAAGACCACCTAACCTCGACAACCACCCCTCGGACTTCTCCGTTTGAGTAGGTGGGTATTACGCGACAGGGAAGCGTGCCACCGCCCGGTGAAGAGGAACTGCCGCTGCCGCACACCGACCATGACGTCTCGGAAGTGATGGGATGCTTCGCCAGCCCCAAGCGGTTTGGCCACCATGGGCCTATCAGCGACGTATCCGCCCTCTCGCACGAATCGACAAATGTGAGACTTGAGAGTTGAGAGTGTACCGGCAGTACCCTCTGGCATCTGGCATGTTGACAGCCCGCGCGGCAGTGGCGACATTTGTCAGAGAAAGAGGAAGGCAAGCAACACCACGAGTACATTCCGACGTTTTCCTGGTACGAGTATCATATTGATAAATTTAAAAACGACAGCTGTGAGATCGAGGATTTCGTCGAAACTCATCTTTTTTTTCATACGAGCTGGTTCCAGCAAGAGCAGGAACATTTCGTCTTCAGACTTTTGCGCCCTAAAGGAAAACGAGTTGGAAAACGAAATTTGGCGGGGTTGTTCTTCATGACCATATATACGAAAAAACGTATTGATGGTCTTTTTTTTTTAAATGATTTTTTGGTGAATAAGGTACATTTTAACGTTTTTAAAAATATTTTTCGGCAACTTTGACCCAAAATTTACCGACGAACGAAAACGAAAATAAAAAGGCCATCAATACGTTTTTTCGTATGCTTGGGAAGAACAACCCTGCCAAATTTCGTCTTCCAACTCTTCTTGGATCCGGGCGCTAAAGTGATTTCCGTGAAAGTAAATAGTCCCCCTAGGGTTTCCAAAGAGCTCGATACATTTTTCTAGTACTTTAGCAGGCGTTTATTCTAACACACCTGTACACACTTGTACCGATCGCATAACAAAACAAGTGTCATCGACGTCTTCCCCTTGTTGATGCGATAATATCAACACGTCTAGCGTCTAATTATTCCACGTATTGGCCGAATTATGGCCGAGAGAAGAATCATATGGATTTTAGTATTGGCTGATTAAATCCCTATACAACAACGCCTTCCCAAGTAATATGAACAATCCACATATCTCACGAGCTACAGCTCGGACGCCAAAACCAGCTTCACCGATGTGTTCGCCTTGTTGATGCGGTCTCGTGGATATGCTTTGTGTTGTGGGTTTCAGTGTATTCATTGTTTTATTTCCCGAAGGTGGAATGTTGTTTTTTCTGGAACCAGCTCGTACCAGTTATGCACATATGAATATTTACAAGCGTCGATTGCCCACACCAAGCATGATTGCATCATTTCGAGGCTTTACAAAGAGCAGTGGCCAAAATCGGGTGTACCAGATGGGTTTGTGGCCAAAACAGGGTACCATATTGTATTTTAGTGACCGCATACACCGCCGTACAATACACAGGAAAGAAGCTGACCGTTCGTTTCGATAAAATGATTTAGTATGGAGCCCTTCATGTTTTGTTGTTCGCTTATACCCACCCACCTTGTACGTACGGTGCGCTCCCGCGCGCGCAGGGTCTCGTGGCCGTCGTCTCTCGCGGAGGCATGATCAAGGTCTCGGGTGCGCCGGGCGTGGAGCTGGTTCTGGAAGAGGAGGGCTCCTTCGCTATCGAGGACCCACCCGCCCACTTACTCTTCCCGACGCCACGCCTCCTCGTGGGGGTAACCGCAGCGGGCGCGGTGCTAGCCTGGGACCTCGTCGAAGGCCTCCGGTGTGGCCACCTCTCCTCGCTGCTAGATTCGGCCAGGTTTAGCGACAGCGTCACGTCCGTGCATGCTCCCGACCGCTCGTCCTATGGCGGCGCCCCGGAAGCTCCCGCCGGGGCGGGAGCCGCCTCCGACCCCGGAGAAGAGCGTTACATATTCATCGGCCTCGAGAGTGGCCGCGTTCGTGTGGTTCAGGTGTTGCCGGTGTTGCGAGCGTCCGGGTACGTCGTGGAGCCCCGCAACATGAGCTCGGGGGTGCCGGAGGAGCTGCTCGGGTCTGACGGCTCCGGGGGCGTTCTCGGGGCGGTGACGTCCATCACGTCCTTCAGGGATAGGGACGGCGGCGGTCTCGCTCTTTTCGGATTTCGGCACGGCGGAATCGTGCTGTGGGATTGGATCCGCCGGAAGCGGCTCGCCGTCCGTGGGCTGACGCGAGGCGGCGAGCGAAGAGAGGGCGAGGAGGAGGAGGAGGACGAGGGCGAAGGAGGTGGGGACGGAAGCGGCGAGGTGACCAGCCTAGCTTTTCACCCGACAGGAGAAGTTTTCGCGGCCGGGTTCTCCTCGGGCTGCTACGCGGTGTTCCCGGCCTCGTCTTCCAACGACTTGGGGCCGCCGCGGTGGGTGAGCGAGGTCGGGGACGACGGCTTGTGCCCGCGCGAGGGGCCGACCATCGTGCGGACCGCTGTGTCCCTGGTGCGCTGGGTGAGCGTGAGGGGAGGCGCCGCGAGGGCCTGGGGGTTGCTTGTGGCAGGCGGTGTTGAAATCGACGAGGGCGAGGAGCCAGACGGCGTAAGCCTTCTCGTCCCGCCGTGCGCCCCCGAGGGTGGCGCCGCCCTGACGCCCTCGGGAGGCGGGAGGGCCAAGAAGAAGGAACTGGTCACAGCGGCCCTGGCCCCGCTCGAGACGGCGGTGTTCGTGCCCTTCGCCATCGGACAGGAAAGGCTGAGCAGCGTTCACTGCGCGAGCTCGAGCGCAGATGGCGGCTTCGAAGGGTTTCGAAGTAGCAGCCCGGGAAGGAGTTCCCGTGCCGCTGACAAGCCCTCTTCAGCCTGGTTCAAAGATATCCCGGAAGGCGGCGAGGAGGGGGATAGCGGTGAGGGGGGTGAAACGGCCGAGGAGAGCGCCGACTTGTCCGAGGAGTTGGTCGTCCTTGGGCTCGTGACTTGGAACGAGGAGGTTCGCGGAGACGACGGGCGACTGCAATTTCGGCGTGCTTCGTCCGTCCAGGCGTGCCCCATCCAAACGAGTCCGTACGTGGCGCTGTTGCAGCTGGCGCCTGAAAAGACGGGTCCCCACCTCTCGGGATTCGCGCCGGTAACTGCGGTGGCCTCCACGCCGCTTTTGTCTTCCGCCACCATCCTCGACTTCATGGTGTGCGTCGCCGGAAGGGGCGAGGATAGCTCGCCGTCATCGTCGTCGTCTTCGTCGCTGTTTCGAGGAGGTGGCCTCAAGTGGCCCGACAGCGTTGCTGCTCATGCGCGGGACGAGGCCCTGTGCACCAGTGAAATGCTTGTGGTGGGTCACTCGAACGGGTGTCTGAGCTTTTGGGAGTGCTGCGGGCCGGCCTCACGGCAGAGCGGCGTTTCCATATCCGAGGGACGGGTGTCCATGCGGGAAGTTCCTTCCGGGGCTTCGCTCCTGGGGTCCCTGCCGGCCGCCGAGCTGGCGGGGGCCGAGGGGGAAGACGCCGTCGTGACGGCGTTAGACGTGTGGATCGAGCGCGACCACGTGGCAGCGGCAGAGCGCAACGCGTGCTGGGTTGCGGTAGGTTTCGGCAACGGTAATGTTATAGTGCTCGTTCTGTCGAGCAGGATGGAGGTGGAGGTTAGCACGGATGTCACAGGCGTAGAGGTCGACTGGGGAGGAGGCACGCCGCTGGCGAAGAAGCCTGTAACGGTTTCGAACGTGCGGCTGGGCGACTCCACGGCCGAAGATGATTCGACCGGCGGCGGCGGCGGGTGGAAGCGGTTGATCGGGCGGGGTGGCCACCGAGCGTCGTTTGCGGACAAGGATGAGGACGAAGACGACGAGATCAGCGCAGCAATCGCCGCGGCACAAGCAGAAGCGCGAAGAATCGAGGCACTCGAGGACTCAGGAGACGGCCGTGATAATGATGCTGCGATTGCATCTCCACGGGTATCGGATGACGGAATAGCGCAGGCGCCTGCTAGGGAGGGTGAGGGTGAGAAGGAAGGGGACCAAGGAGCGGGAGACCAAGAGGCAAACAATATTCGGCAAGAGCTCTCGGAGGCCATGGCCGAGGAAGGCGCCTGGGGAGATTCTCCCGCGCCGCCCGTAGCTTCGAAACCGCCCACCGACTCCCTAAAGGAGGACGGGGGGAAACAGCAGCGCCAGCAAAAAAGTTCACGTCGAAAAGCGTCGCTGGTGCAGCTCGCTCTGCACCTGCATGGCCACCCGGTTCGGTGCGTCACCTTGTCTTACGATGCGCCCGCTTCATCGCTCGCTCTCGTTGTCGCAGACGCGGAAGGTGTCGTTTCCGTGACGGACGTCTCCACCGGCTCCGCCTCGCTCCTCCCGATACGCGTACCTCAGAGCAGGCCTTGTTACCCCAGCCTCGCAATCGGACCTCTGCCAAGCGCGCTTTGTAAGCCTCAGGGGAAGCAGGAGCAAGAGTACGGGGAGGCGGGGGCGCTGTTCGTGTTCATGGAGGGGTGGCTCAATGTCTTCGACCTCGCGTCCAGGGACCCCATAGACGTGGCTCAGGTTCCGGGCCTCGCGCCCGACGGTGGCAGCGGCGGTGGCGACGATGGGCACACAAGAACTTCTTCGCGATCCGGAGGGAGCGTGCAGCACGAGGAGAGCGCGGAAGCGTGGCTGACGTGCATAGATGAACGCGGTGTGCCGCTCACCTCGTACGTGTCGGAACCCCTCAGCTCGTTCAGCCCCCTGGATGCAGCTGCCCGGCAAGATAGTGAGCTCGGTGAAGAGGGCGGCGACGGCAGCAACCAAGGCGGAGGCGGTTCGCGCCCGCGAGCTGTGCGTGCTCAGACGACCTGGGTGTCGCCCTCCGCTTCGCGCACGGCGCTCGAAAGTCACCACGACCACGAGCTCCAAATGATCAGCGGCGCTCCGCCGCCTCGGCCCCTCCTGCTGGTGGTCCGCGGGGCGGTGGCCGCTGTGTTGGCGATCACGGACAAGGACCCCGCACACAATAACAACCCGCTTTCGCGCCGCCGCTCAGCCTCACCCACCTTCGCCCCTTTCAGAGGACGGTCGGGTGCAGCGCTGGTGGTGAAGTCGCGGGCGACGTTGCCTCCGGCAGAAGGGCGCGGCCTTCCCCCGAGAGTCGATCGTGCTGGAGTCTGCATGGTGGCGGCAGGCAAGGCGGCGCGCCGGGGCTGCCTTCTCTCCTCCGACACGTCTGGTTTCGTGACGGGGATGCTGCTTCCTTCTCTCTCTCCCGTCTTCCGCGACCGCCTCCCTGGGAGCAGCAGTGGCTCTGGCCCGAGCGGCGGCGCCATGGCATTGGCGCATAAATCGGTGTGCAACTTGGTTGGAGAGCTCACTATTCAAGGAGCGGCGGGGGTGAGTGGTGAAAATCAAGTGTGGAGTTATCTTGTATGTTTTCGCTTGAGGCATAAGTTCTTGTGCAAATCTATTTTAGGTTGTCGCGGAACGTCAGTTATTACAAATGTTTGGAAACGTATATATAGAGATATACGTTACATGTGACATGTGTGTTGTCGTTTTGTATGTTTTTTGTAGTCCTTTGTTTTTCATGCACCTACCACTCCCTGTTCGCCTTGCGTGTGTGTGTTCTTGACGATGGTCCTTTTGAGTTCCAGATATAGCAACTAAATAGGTCACAAGTTTGGTCTTAGGAACCGTCGTCTACGAGTAGCGTAAGCGCGCAACAGCTAGTGCGAGTAGGATCAGCATGCCGCACCCCGTGTCGCACGAGTCCTTGTGTTGGCATGTAGTTTGGAGCACAACGTGTTATCACCCCATGAAAATGAAGTTCACCCCCCCCCACCTATAAATATATAAATATATGATATATTTATAGGTTGGGTTGGCGTCGGTTGGCAACGACGCTGTAAACCACGCCACTCGCTGCGTGAGCTAGACAACCAGGGTGCCGTTTTTTTTGTTATTTTTTTTGGCGGTCACCAAAGCTGGCGGTCGAGTAGATCATTTGTGCGGGGTGGAGAACCTTTGTTCCGCACAAGGGGAATGGTCGTATCACGTAGTGTTAATATGGTAAGGCATCCGCGAGGCAGTTACATAGTAAAACCCATTGCTGTCTCCGGAAGTGGCCACACCAGAAATTAAATTAACTCATTGAAGCTGTCGTCCATATGCAAGTCCGCCTCAGAGGCGGTTCTTAGCAGGGTGCAGCTCACCCTCCATGCGACTCGCCCAATACCTCACGGCGCTTCGCGCTTGGTGCAAGCAATGTCTGCCTGGTTGGTGAAAACCCAACGTGCTCCGTCCCGGCATTGTAGGGATGCGAGGGTCTATGTTCATATGACTACGGCCGTGCACGACATGAGTACACCCCCAGCCCCCCCCCAGCCAAGCAGTGGCCAATGTTGCAAACATTTTTTGTCCGTCATTTTTGTTTTAAGCCCCGAATGGGGTACGAGTACACCGTTAAGTCCACCCGTCCACATCCAGCGAATTCAGTCTGCCCCATGCCAACTCTTCGTCTTCCCAACACCCAAACAAAAGTATTACCTGGTATGGTATATGGTAGGCCACCGTATGCAGCAAGAGCAAGGCTAACGTTCTGCTTCCCGTATCGCAGGAGCTGACCCGATGGTCGGTGCTGACGGACGAAGCTTGCGACGCGTTAATGGAGTCCAAGCCCCGGTTAGTCAAAGTATCTACACTGGTGAGACCGACCGCGGGGGCACAGCTGCTGGCGAACAGCCAGTCTTCCGTCGGTAGCAGTGGAGCGGAGGCTTCCACGCCGCCCAAAGGTAGAACCCCTAGAGGGATGTTGCGGAGAATTTCGCTGGGCGGGTCGAAGAAGAGCCTCGCGGAAGTGTTTGCCGTCGACCCGTCCCCCCAACCCGTTGTTGCCCGGCGGCAATCTACTGCCGTCGACCCGTCGCCCCGTGCGGCTGCCCGGCGGCAGTCTACCGGTGGCGGCCTGCCCTCGGATTCTTCGACACCTAGCGCGTCTGGTCGCCGAGGCAGAAGCGGTGATGGTGGGCGAGGGAATGCCCAGGGACAACAGCACCAACGCGAAGCGTTGTTTGGGGCGCGTGAGGCTGATGGCGGTGGTGGCGGCGGCGGCGGCGGCGCGACCGGCAGGGCTGGGGGTGGGGTTAGCGGGGCACACGCGGCCGTGAGCGAAGCGCGTGACTTGGCCATCGAGCGAGGGGAAAAACTAGAGAACATGGTAGATAAGTCGCGTCAGCTCGAGGACAGCGCGATGGCTTTCGGCGATATGGCCAAGGAGCTCCGGAAGCAGCAAGAAGATGAGGCATGCTGCATCTCGTAACTTGGGACCATAGCGAGAGCTTCAGGACCTAGCATGCGTGTACTCAATTTGTATACTATTTTACTACGCTGTACGTACTGGTATGCTTTTTGCTTTTAAATTCCATGTTGACAATTTTCTTCACACTTTTATTGTACGTAGATTCATTTTTCCGGAGCATGCTTGCCGATTTGCGCCATAGTCTTGTCGGCGGGAAGGTGCTCTTGGTAGTGACTACTCAGGGCATCAGTGAGAGGTAGCTAGATGGTCACCGGCGTGACTGGTGACATTTCAGCGTCGTGGGGAGGCGCGATGGAAATCCCTTCCGCCTGTTGCGATTTTTTTCAAGCAAAAATAAAATCGTGACGGCATGAACGCCTGCCAAATTACTTTGCGTCAACGCCTTTACTTCGAAGTATAACTGCACCCCCATTTTTTTTTGGGGGGGGGCATCACTAGGAAATAGTGTGGGATGGTGATTGCTGTAGCAGCAGGGTTACGCGTGTTTTTGCGCAGCTTGGCGCGTGCGCAGAGCTTTCTTCGTAACGTACCGACGATACCTGTCAGAATCGATGTCATGACCCAAACAAACGCTCTTTTACTTTTTTTTTTCAACCGTGTTGCGCACCATCTTCAACGTTTTGCGTATTGAAGTCGCTCTTCTTGCTGTGCTCCGCGCTATCATACGTAAAAGCTTACGGTAGCTCGGGTACTCGTAGAGAGTGGAGAGGGCTCACAATGTTTCTAAGCGACGTTGGGGTGGGGAATGCAACTATCAAATCTCCGGCGCGAAACGATCAAGGTCCGTGCTAGCACTACAAGTCGGCCGCCGGGGAAGGGCTTTACGCGAGAGCTAAATAAAGCTTGAGGCACTCACATCCGAAAAGCTGAGCAGCGGGCGATACGCCCACCTACGTTCGCGTTTATAAATACTATGCTTGCGTACATTCTGCTCTCCACCCACATTTAGTTTGAAGGTTTTTGTCCAACCCTTCGCTCTACAATACGCAGCAAGAAACCTATTGTACCCCTTTTGGAACCCGGAACCAGCGACCAAAAATGAGAATGATAAGTTTTGGTGTGATCAACCGTTCTACGACGAGCAGCGTGGGCGCCCAGAAGAACGGATAGTAGGATCATGTTGCGCCCGTGCCGTACGACTCCGTGCATTGAAATGCCATCGTAACTCGGACATCAATGTGTATCGCCCCCCCAATCACGCAGTTTCCGATGCTAATATCGTCCCCTGTCCATTTTTCCCGCTGAATTGAAATCGTCTCTTGCCAGTTCTCCCCTCTGAATTGAAATCGTCGCTTGCCAGTTCTCCCCTCTGAAGAGTTTTAACCCTTTTCAGAACTGCAAAACTTATCCCACACTAATTCCAAGTAGTTTGTCCCCAAAATCGTGGGACCGGTTCTTGAGGGGTTAAGAGGGAAAAAAAAGAAGCTCGACGTGTGCACGAAAGAAAAAGAAAACCCTTGCATTATACTGAAGTTAGTGCAGGACACCCCCCCCCTCGACTCTTACAATAATTGTGATTTTTCTTGACTCTTTTACGTACTACTGCTAAAAAATATCTCCCACGATTAATTCCAAGTACTTTTGTCCTCCAAAAACTTTCCGTATTCAATTTTTCTAACAAAATAGGACTGACGTCATCATCCACGGCCACTTTTCCAAGTTTTTTTTTTTTTTTTTTCAGAAAAAGTGACGTCACGATTCCGGATGACGATAAATGTCGACCAAGGATTTTCCACCAATACAAAATATGGGAATAAAAAATTGACCAATCAGAAAACTGCGTGCACGAAATCCCTTTCTCTCGAGAGAAACTAAAAGGTGGCGTGTATACTGGTGCTCCTTGCCCTTCTTTCTTTAGTTGCAGCTCAGATCCGGGGTATGTAGGCGCGGGCCCCTCCCCGCTACCGTACGCGCACCTTGGGTGTACCGCGCGTACTCGTAGGGGTCAGCACTTCCTTCGCTCGTCGGTTAACGTCTAAGTATTTACGTTTTTCCGTGCTTACCTCAAAAAGTCACATCTCACGTATGAGTAGAGTATTTGCCCTTTGCGCTGTTAATAGATGGCGCGCCCAAGAAAATAAGCGTACCAGGTATGTATACACCTGGTATGGCCTGGAATCGAACTCATGCATAACATACCTGATATATAGCCCGGAATCGAACTCACGACCTATCATCGCCACGTGAAAGGGCTTTTGAGGATAACCACTCGACAAAATAAACAACTATACGACCTAAATATGGATATCGATACGACTGCAAACCCGCTGCTTTCGGAGCGCATGCAAACCAGTCAATTCAATCGATGACAGACTGCAGACAGTACATCGATCGAAGAGGGACCCACCACGCCCGCCAACCACGCCCCCCTTGCTCTACGGACTACAAAATGTGGTTGTTAAGGGTGTCCATCGCAACGAGAATCGCGGCGTACGGGTACCGCGACCGCATCGCCGGGAACGGCAACATGGGCGCGAAAGACCCCGCCGACGCGATGAGTACGTTCCAGAAGTCGTCCTCTCCTCTTGCCAGCTTCGCCCCGTACTTAACCCCCTGGTACGTGCAAAAGAAACTGCGAAACAAACGGGAGGAGTTCGGTGCGCATGTAAAATACGCAGCAGCGGCGGCGGCGGCGGCGGCGGCGGCGGTCTGAGACGGCGGGACAACGGAGTACGCGATGGTGTTGCCGCAAGACAACTCTACTTGTCTTTTTATTGGGAGGTTCGCTGCGCTGAACAAAAAAGTCAACAGGCCGAGAGCCTACAGTAGCAGCTTTCAATTGCATCTCGTTTGCGCGGTTTAAGGCGCAGGCTTTCACGGCGCATTATTTTCAAGCACCGATATTGGACGGTCCCAAGCCACTTTTGATATAAGCCGTATGCCGCCCCTCCTCGCGATGGCAAGGCAAGCGACAAGGGCAGGACAGCAAGAGTGTTGGTGTTACCGCTCTTGGCATTCTGGTGCGTGGAAAATACGAAAAAGCGGCAGCATTAAATCTTGACGTGCCAAAGCCATTTTACGCAATAGCAGCAAAAACTCACAAGGAGAGTTTTCCAACGGAGTGCCAAAGTGTGTACCAATTTCCACCTTGAAACCTCTACCGCAGGTGCAACAACGGTACTGCATGACGGCAAACATGATATTTCGCAACCTGCTTCGATATTCCAAGCACCCCTCCGATGCTTCATGTCCTAGACGGCAGCGGTCCTTACCCTGTGAAAATGGTGCCGGAGAGCGCCGTCAGCCTCATGAACTCCTTGGTCTTCAGGGCTGTGGTGGGGAACTTGCCCACTCCGTCGTCACGAATAACTCTGTGGCCGTCCACTGCAAAAAACGCACACCAAAAAAAAAGATGTGAGCACACATATATACATGCGTAGGCACGTAGGAATCGGTTTCTGGTACCATGCGTTTGCGGCTGGAGCAGCACTGCATTTCGCGCGCTTTGAGCTTCCCATTTCAGTTTCTCCACCCCACGGCAGGCATGGATGTGCAGTGCATTCGTACTCTGGACGCCAGATGGCAACACGCAGCAGGACTTCGTTTTCTACAACACCGTCAAGCTATCATTGCGCCCAAACGAAGCCAGAGAGCTCCACACCACAGCTTAGCGCGACATACACAGGCCTTATAGAGCGCTATCGTAATCACGCGGGGAATGGTAGTCACATAGGTAGCCACGTATATAGAGCAACAACAGCACTACGATAGACTGGTCCTGGAACCCTGGAACCCTCGGGAACCTGGAACGAGAACGGGACCCCCAAGAAGACAGTACCTGTTGTACTTGCTGGTGGAAAACATTGCAATTGCCCCTATAAAGACGGACTTGACGACACCTACCGCCCGTCCTATCAACGATAGAAACGAGAGCAGCACTCAAACAAAAAAAACGGGCATCGACTCACTTGCCCCGAACGTGATGCCTGTGACGCCCCCGACCTATTGAGGAGATAAGACAGTGGTGCGGCACAAGGGGGGGTCAAGAACGGACGGGCGGTCTCGGTGAGCGTGCCATATATAGTGATGTCACAGCAGTACGGGGCATCCTATCTCCAGAGAGAGAGGCAATGTGTTCGACGTACGCAGGGCATGTTCGTAACATTCCATGCGTTTGTTATACCACCCTGTATGCATCCTCGGTCGAGTGCTGTACACATCTCTGCGTGGGCTCAGCTACTATGATCGGCATCCATGGCGGAGTGTCCTGCTTCATGAAACAAAGGGAGTTTACGCACGAGTTTCCATACTTTTCTCCTCCTACTTTCAACCCATTCCTGGTCCTCGGTTCCTACCCCTGAAAATGTCCAGAATGGTGATAGGATGGATCTTCATTGGGTTTTCTGTCGACCCTGGGTTGCATTAGATTCTGCCCCCTATTATGCCCCTATGGCAGAGAGGGAGTACTCCACTTTGTTCACTCCGGAGTGGCGTTCTTCTGGTGACGAGCGAAGCCCAGCAGGGCGATCGTCATAGTACCTGTTGAAAAAACTGCAGCTACGAGTACCTCAAGCTTGGACTACATCGTCTACGTCCAGCAGCGCAATACTGAGTACGGATGTACGCATACCTGCACCAAAGACGACTGGAGTGTAATACTCGGAGTATCGAGTATTTTTCGCACTCCGAGTACTGAGTATTAGAGTACTGGTGGCCTCAATACTCGGAGTACTTGGAGTATGAGTAGTACTGAAGGCCCAAATACTCCGAGTACTGGGAGTATGAGCAGTACGTATCCTCGAGTACAAGCAGTACGCGGAGTACAAACATCTAAGTTACTCGGAATACTCCGGGTATCGAGAGTATTGAACACCGAAATACTGCGAGTACACAAAGTACCTGGAATATTTTTTCTCGAAAATACTCTAATTATACTTCCAGCTAATGGGAGCATCTGTGGATTTTGAAATGCTATAAACGCCAGTCACATGCTCCCAGAACCTGGGAGGAATGACGGCCGAGTCTTTAAAATGATGCAAATATGATCCTAATACACTTCACACTCCGAGTATACTCCGAGTATGGAGTACATTTCGTACTCCGAGTACTGAGAGTATTAGAGTACTGGCGGCCTGAATACTCAGAGTACTTGGAGTATGAGCAATACTGAAGCCCGAAATACTGCGAGTACCAGAAGTACCCGCAGTATCGGACCCCGAAATACTCCCGAGTAAGGCAGTATCTGCAGTAAATGATCTCGAAATACTCCGAGTACGAGCAGTATCCCGGAGTATCGAACCCCGAAATACTTCGAGTACAAGAAGTACCTGAAGATACTCCTTACTCCTTACTTTACTCCAAGGTACTCGGACCATCTATGCAGAGTTGCTTTCGGTGACCAATCTGTACCTATATAAGGATCGTTTGTATAATAACATATAATACAAACGGCCCTTATATTTCGGTACGCATACGTATGGGGTGTCTCTTGCGCGGGCCAACGAAATACACTCCTACCAGATATCCACAGATGCTCCGAGTATCCTCGATACTCCGAGTACTGAGAGTATTTGAGTACTGGTGGCCTAAATACTAGGAGTATTTGGAGTTTTTTTTTTTTTTTTTTTGTCCATCCCATTTATTATCTTCGCACTTCCGTCTTTCTCCCTCCCTAGTCGTAACCGAGATCCGGGGTCACAAAGTAGGCTCCTCTCCCTCCCCCCCCACTACGGTTCTTGCTTTTCATTTTTATCGCGAGAATATTTCAGCACTTTCTTCCCTCGTCAACTCTCGTCGAATTTTGCTTACCCACGCTATAATATGCGCTCTCGACAGTCGGTGTCATTTGAGAATAAAAACCTCCATGGGGAGAATCGAACCCTCGACATCCACGGCAGTAAAGGCTTCGTGGCTACCAGTTAGACCACCGGGGCGACCGATATGGGCAGTACTGAAGGCCCAACTACTCCGAGTACTGGGAGTATGAGCAGTACTTATACTCGAGTACAAGCAGTACTCGGAGTACAAACATCTAAAGTACTCGGAGTACTCCGAGTATCGAGAGTATTGGACACCGAAATACTGCGAGTACACAAAGTACCTGTAGTATTTTTTCTCGAAAATACTCTAATTATACTCCCAGATAATGGGAGCATCTGTGAATTTTGAAATGCTATAAACGCCAGTCACAAGCTCCCAGAACCTGGGAGGAATGACGGCCGAGTCTTATTTTTTTTTCGAGTATTCGAGTACTGGCGGCCTAAATACTCGGGAGTACTTGGAGTGTGAGCAGTACTGAAGCCCCAAATACTCGGAGTACAAGTACCCACAGTATCGGACCCCGAAATACTCCGAGTACAAGCAGTATCGAGAGTGTTCATACCCGAAATACTCCGAGTACGAGCAGTATCCCGGAGTATCGAACCCCGAAATACTCCGAGTACACGAAGTACCTGAAGTATTTTATCTCCAATACCTGGTACTTCTTACTTTAATCCTTACTCCCGAGGTACTCGGAGCATCTGTGCAGATATCATACCAAGTTATCATGCTGGAACTGCTGTAGGTTGACATGTTGACATTGCATCGACGCTATATGATCATAAAAACGTACTCGTGCTCTGTACTCGTATATTGTTGTTGTTGCTGCTGCTGCTGCTGTCGTGGCCATGCTGCTGTGCTACGGCTGCTGCTCTGCTGCTGTTGGATGCCGTACACGACGATGTTACAACAAACACAACCACCAAAGCAACAATACAACGTCGGACGTCGGACGCATCCGTTTGTTTGCAGGTGGAGACTGCCACACAGAGCTTGCACTCGCCCAACCTGCAGCATAAATAAGCACGACTCGAGGCCCTACGTACCATAAGCGGTGTATCCCCTGCTGCCACAGCGTGTGGCGCAATGAAAGAGCGTGGTGCAGCAGAAGCACAGAAGTGCGATTACTCACAATACCTCCGAAGGCCATGCGCTTCCCGAAGTCAGTCACGTCCCATCGGATTTCCGGTTCGCCATCGTTCGTCGAGAAGTGTCCGTCTCCAACCCCATAATTCGCGTCCGCGGCAGCTCTCTCGCGTTGATCTCGAGGGTTTGGTCGAAGCGTAGACCATGGAGCATTCACTGTCATTGTTGCCGGTGCACAAATCACGCAACTACACAGCACAGCCGCGATATATACAGATGTAAGCACAGCCGAGCGTACAGCGTCAACAATAGGGTTGCACCCCGGCCTCAAAATTTGGAACCGGTAACCGGACCGGATTTTGGGGGGTTCCGACGGAACCGGAACCGGGTACCCGGCCTGCTTTCAGCCCGGGTACCCGGGTACCCGGATTACCATGCACTATCTTCTCCCCTTTTAGCGTTTCAGCGGGCCTGAACGGTCCGCAGGTGGCATGGTAAGGCGGACGGTGGGAGGGAATGACTGCATTGCGTCTATTATCTCGATGAGTCATGCCAAAGAAAGAAGATGGAAGGGAGAAGGCTGCCTCTCCAAATACCCAACGTAAATTTTAAATTTATTTGTTCCGGTCCGATTCCGGTTCCGACGGTTCCGGGTACCCGCCACCGGGTACCCGGTTCTCACTCAGACGGGATGCAACCCTAGTCGCGTGTTGTGCGAAGGCTGTAGGAGAAAAGGAAAAGGGAGAGTCTAGGGGCACAGTGTATGTATAAATCAACGTATATCCCAGTCTTGGGGCCTTCGTAAAGCACAATCAACGGGTACCCGGGTACCCGGGTACCCGGGTACCCGGGGTCCAAACTACCCGGGGTGAATTATTTGTCCCGGTCCGGTTCCGGTTCCCGACGGTTCCGGGTACCCGCCTCCGGGTACCCGGTTCTCAGTCAGACGGGGTGCAACCCTAGTCAACAAACAAACCAGAACTCTCATTTCTGTAAAGATATGGAAGGATGTTTGCTACGGGGCTGTTTTCGATCTCCTCCAACGTAGATCGCCCCAAAAGGCAAGGGCCAGCTGCACAGGCGTCGCGCCGTGGACAAACTGCAAAGCTGACAGCTTGCCGCTCAGACGACCATCACAGCACCTTCACACTATCCTGAGGTGCAAAGTCGCGCCCGAGCATGGGAGTTCTAGATGATTTCAGCGCGAGACATCAGCGCCTCAAAGAGCGAATTCACAACTTCAGGTTGCCTCTTTCAAGGCGCGGAAGGATAGCTATGAATGTGGTCTACTTCGCGATACCTGTCATTGGAGGGCACTACCTTATGGAGTGGGCGCAGGGTCGAGCGCAGGTAAACCTGACAGAGGCGGGGGTTATTCCGGAGCCAGGGGAATCGAGGGGGAAGTCAAGGACGGAGTTGCAGAACAAGGCCATCAAGCACCGCCTTGGCAAAATCAAGAAGGAGATCGAGGACGGAGCTGACAGGGAAGGGCGATGACGGGGGGCGCGCAATTTTTGGTCGTTTCCTTCGCTCTTTGGCTTCCGAGGCTGCTTACAGGAAGCTCATGGTTAGGTGCTGGTGCGCTGTGCTTGGCATCATACCCTGCTGTGTGCGTCGTGTACTTCACACCTCCAAGTGTTTGACAGTCTTCGAGCTGGTTTTCTGTTTTCGCTTTGGCTTTGTCAGTCCATGTGACATGTGAGTCATGCTTATCAGGGGGGGGTGCTTTGCCACACGAAGTACGACGTAGTGGGGTTTCGCTCGTGTCGTTTGTTTTCGTGTTCAGTCAGTAAGTTGGACGTAAGCGTGAGCACGCGGGCGGGTTGCGTGCTACTGTTCTAAGTGCTGTCTTACCAGGTACCGGTACCAGGTAACACTTTTATCGCGGCGCCATATAGCTCACACCTTCCCAAGCGAGACGTTGTTGTTGGTTCTGGTGTTCCGAGTGACCTTGATATATATACCTGGTACCTGGTATATATACTGCTGTGTTTGGTCGTGTTGCAACTTTGTAATGTCTTGATTTCCTTTTTTGGATGCATGTCTAATGGCACCCCTGCCGCGTACCAGGTACCAGCTATGCCGGTAGCCCTCTGCAGGTGGAACCTGCTTGTACAACGTAGTACGTGCCTTTCAGTTGTTCAGGCTCTTGGAGCTGAAATGACGAAAACGTTCGCGAAAGAGGCAGTGAGAGTGGGGTATGTACAGAGGAGCCACCGCGGTTCTACAAGTAGGTTCGTTCGGAGTTAGCTGACGAAAGGTTTCAGGTACGGCAGAATCAACGCCTTAGCTCTGTCTTAACTCTGGGTGCGCACCCGCATATGGCGGCGCTCTTTTCACTCAGACGTTTCTCCTCGGTTGAGTTTTGCCCTCTGGTGCATCTGGTACGTACCATAGCTGTGGAGCTTCTAGGGCTCTTATAGTCTGCAGATTGCGTTGAGAGATGAAGGTTGATCAGCTACATAGCCTATTAAATTGGTTGATACAATTTGGTTGGTTTTTCTGTTTTTTATCGTTTTTACGACTGGCTGGAGTAGGGGCGGGAAGTTCGCGTTCAATGACAAACTATTTACGAGTGACATGTCGAGGACATGTCGAGGACATGTATATACGAATACTGCATTTCGGCAATTTTATTGGGACATTCCCCGGCCTTCGAACCAGAGCATGCTGCTATCTGACTGGTGCCATTCCACGCCGTAAATCGTCCGTGGCCTTGTGTGCGGCTAACTTCGATTAGTTTTCATCGGTTTGGTGCTGCCGTACTGTCGAGTGTGGTGAGTACGTAGTCGACACGCCTTTACCCATTCACCACGATCTCATTACGCCTATCTTGTTCGGAGTAGTAGAGAGCTGGGGGTACAGTTATACGCGACTCGGTTTCTCTGCCGGCCTTCCCGAGTTTTCGATTGCGGGGGTCTCAACAAACCAGGCTCCCGCTACCGCAAGCGATGGCTATTCTTCGCCGTCGCGCCTGGATGGGCACAGTCAAATGAATGGACTTCGTCGCGCGGGCTTCTGTGCTTGTTTTTGCGTGTTTGCACTGAACTATAATATCATTATTGTATCTTGGAGTCGAGGTGGCGCACAGGTGGAGTGATTGTGTTGACGCCGTCGAAGCTTGCACCAAGTGATCGGCGAGTGGGGCGACTATATGTGTCCGTCCTCTTTATGTGTTCATCCTCTCGGGCATCCAAGTTTCGTCCGTATAAGCGTGTCCTATTTACAACAACAGCGGTGTTAATAATGTGCTGGCAGACACCGGTTGTTGCTTGGCAAGCGAAAATTCCGTAAGCACGCACGTCTTCCCAACAATAGGATAATCGGCATCAACAACAGCACGGTTTATCTGTCACGGGAGGAGGAGGAGGACGAACAGAGCCACCGTGTCTGTATAACCTGTTGTACCTGGTACCAGGTATGTGTATATAATTTGGAGAGAAATCAGATCTGAACCAACTACCCGCTATCATCCGCAACTTGTGAAAGACGGCCCTGCTGCCTAGGGAGAACATTCAATGCAGACCGTGGGCGTGCTGAATGGCGAAGGGGTAGAAAAAACGGTTAAACATGACAGTGTACCTTACGTACTGCATACATAAGTCTCGCGTAAGTAGTTTTTTTTTCATCGTGCTCACCAAAAACGCAGTCAAACGACCCCATGTGACCACTTTCCGTCTCGATCTTCGGCCCAACAAGCCGAAATTCATGGCGAGCAAAGAAGTGTTGGCGATATCATGAAACCAACTCCGTACAGCTCTGTACGGTACCCGGACTACAGCGTACGGCGCTGCAGTGCGTACTAATATACTGACTGCTGTAATTTGTGCTGTCGGTCAAGAGCGCAGCTCATCCTCGTTTCTTCACTTTGTGGTTAAGAACAAACAACAAACAATTTTAGTTGGGAGTTTTTTCACTCGCCTGTTGATTCTGTACGTAACCCCTGTCTTTCTGTCGTCGCAAATCAGATCCGGGGCTCCCCTCCCCAACTCTCCGCTGCGGTACGCTACGTACGAAGGTTGCATTTGTATCACGCTAAAGGGGTCATGACTTTAATTTATTTTTGTCGGAATGTGTGTACTCACCGAGGAGGTTATTGTGCGGTATCAATTTTCGTTAGCATCGCGGCTTGTGCCTTCCACGTTTCGTTCTTGGCCGTCTACAAGTATCATATATATTCATCGTGTCTGTGTTACGTAATCCTTCCTACTAAGATACTCTTGTGTATTTTTCGATCCAAACCGCCAGAAAATAGCAGAGGTTACTACTGTGTATCTGGTATATACCTTTATGTACCTCGTACCTGGCGACACTGGTTTGATGCCTGTTTGAAGTTTAAAGTTCCCATATGTGGTGAACAGCAGTACCAGGTATATATGTGACAGCTTTACAACACTTTACCAAATACGTAAAGTAGCGGCAGAAACATGTTAAATGACGGATGGGTGGTGTCTGCTTGAAGTTCAATTGGTGTCGGTGAACGCCGGCTCGTGCCCACTCAATCAGCTCGCTGTGAAGTTGGGTGATATTGCACTACTGTATGTCTCTTTGATGTATGTATGTGTGTTGTTTATGTATGGGTGTTGTTTTTGTTTGTTTTGTTGTTTTTGTTGTTTTTGTTGTTGTTCGTGGTGGTGGTGGTGGTGGTGGGTTCCTGATATTGGTATTGCTGTTTTGTGTTGGGCGCCCACAAGTATTTATTGGTAGTACCCTGGGCCGGTACAATTGTCGCTACGTACGTACTGGCGGACAGTATTTTGCTTATTCCCAGCGTACGAAGTCTCAGGAGCTTTTTACCGGCGGCACTCTGAACAAGCTGACAGGTGTCTGCGTGGCTATAATATGTCTCCCCCCCCTGCCTCCCACACTTATTGCCCTGGACTCTACATCGACGGGTAATGTTTTATTGTGCTGATTTCGTTGTTTATCCGCGAGATATTCACACTCAAACAAACACGACAAAAAAGAAGCGCCATGGAAACGCCACAAAGCACAGCAACGAAGTGCGCCGGGTAGCGGCGGTTCTTGCGAGCTTTTGATCTCCGCTCCCCTACTACGTACTCGTATAATTACGAAAGGGATGCGTGATCAATGGTCAAATGACTAAGACAAGCAACAAATGAGTACGCCCCCCCCCCCCCCCCTATCCCCCTATCCCCCGTCCCTGTTTCCCCGTCCCCATCCTCGTCTAACAACACATTTTGTGATATAGATGTACTCGATTACTTCACCAAATATCATACTTGTCTCCTCTATTCGGGTTATATAGTATCAGTGCGCAGAATGATCATGGGATACCCTTGTTACATTGTCCTGCTGACCCGGGTAGTATCCAGGGGAGTCACTGAACCATATCCTTAACGAGGAATAAACACATAGCACGCGCGAACGGCTTATTATAAAATCGAGTAGTAACTACCAGGCTCCTATTATAGTACATCACGAAACCTACACCAATACCACAAATAACACATAGAACAAAATTTCTACGCAGCTCGCAAAGTTGAGTATCTACTATTCAATCGGTTGAACTCACAGCTGACGTATTTATAATAATTTTGACAAGCCAACCGCTCATTCATGTCTCAGGCTCTGTCAGGTAAACCAAGAAAACGCTGTAACAGTTGCTGTGCACGAACAACGATCTCGACAAAAACGCGAACTAGTACGCGTAAACACTACGAGTACGAGTAAGTACGAGTAAACAATGCAACAAGCAGAGCCACCATGAACAGAACGGCGAAGTCGATCAGTCGGGTCGTCGGTCTTCAGGCTTCAGGTCGAGCCAGAGCAAGCAGGTGAGGAATATGTTTCGTTTAAAAAGTCGTTTCACAATATATTCTTCCCCTCTTCCCTGCAAATACGCCTCCGTAACTAAAGTCGCGGCGGGCTCCTTTTTCCACTTTTTTTCTAGCCTCAGTTTCGAGTTTCGACCGCCTAAGCGGTTACAGCTCGAGCGCCTTCACCATGGACGCGATGCAAGTACAAGCAGCTATCTCAGCGCTCTATGGGTCTGATGCCGTGGAAGCTTCCCGGGCGAACACCTTCCTCATGGAGTTCACCGAGCAACCGGTGAACGAAAAACGTTTTCTTACGCTACCTACTCCACGTTGATATTTTGTTACCTGTATTTTGATATTGACTCCGCCTTCTCTCGCTCGTCGGGTGCAGCTGCTCTCATGTTCTCCGCCGACCCTTCCTTGCATTGCTCTTAGAGCAACCGCGCCGTGCTTGACCATGCCCCATTAGCTCTTAGCCATGAGCCTAATTGCACCAGAAGCCTGCCAGCTGCAGGTGGAAATGAGTGTGGTCGTCCAGTCACTCCCCGTACAAGCCATAAAGGATGTCGAGGAAAAGGGCCTTGCTGCAATTCCGCTTCCCTTGTGCTGCACTCCTTTTCTTTCCCTAAACAGCAGCAGTACGACGGTAGCCCGCTGCGCTGAGCGTTGCTTGTAGGCCCTTCCAAAGAGTTTGCCATGCGGAGACGCGTTTGTGGCCTGCCTGCTGCTTCCCAGTACTAACAAAATGCACCACGAGCAGGGTTTCGTCGTTCACCGGGCATCTGAATTCTTGCCGGAATCTCGATAACCGCCGATTTCGACCAATCCCCGAGATGTGTTTATCCAGTCTACTCTTGTGTGTAGTAGGCCCACGTTCTTTCTCAGCGGCACCGTGTGGCGAACGCACCGCATGCTCATCGCGGGCGCTACTCTTGCTGCTGCGTACTGGTGTACTGGTGGTACCCACGAACCCAGCTGAAAATATACCTCTTTCGCCTTTCTGTGTGTTGCCCTCTCGCTGAATCCTTATGCCAATTTACAAGCAGCATAGACGCAGACTATAGACTTTAAATACGAGCAACTCGAAATTGGTCGATCGATTCCCGGTACTCGTATATACGTACGAGTACGAAGAAATAAAAGAAAGGCCTTCTCTCGAGGTCGAAGAAGGTCGAGGTTGCCCCTTCTCTGCTTGTCTGTCCTCCAAGCATTTTACGGGCCGCATTCGGTTGGCGGATTCGCCGTGTTTTGTATTGCAGTACATACCAGGTATACGAGTGTATACGTGCAAGACTTTGCTTCATGCCGCCGACCCCGGACACACACACCTCGTGCATCATCAAACAACGCACTTACCCCGCCTCCTCCTCCTCCTCCTCCTCCTCCTCCTGCTCCTTTCTCCTCACAGTTATTTTTGCATATAGCTGACCCCCCCCCCCCGGCTACGTACTGGATCCGTGCGCAACGGCAACTGCTCCGTTCCCGCCCATCAAATGTATGATATGTATGATGTCATCTTTGTAATGCCGCGATTTGAACTCTTGGCAACACAGGCGGCGTGGTCGATAAGCATCGAACTCTTGTCGGCTTCGGGGGCGCTGGAGTCGGCGTCTCCGTTGCACTACTTTTCGGCGAACACGATCTACACCAAGGTCCGCAAGCACTGGCACCAGCTGGAAGCGGAGCACCGGGACCAGCTGGGAGGCGTCATCCTTCAGGTGTGTGTGTGCCAAAAGCGCACTGCGAGCGCGCGCGCGTGCGTTCGGGCAAAAAGGCTCTGTTCGCTTCTGTAGGCCCCTTTTCGCCATGTAGACATGGTCTATTATCATAATATCATTAAGGCCAAAAGACAAAAGCTATACGAGTATATCGTACGATACGAGTATCCCATTTATATCGTACCGAGTACCTGCTATGAAACACCAGGTACCCAAGAGGTACCTGGTCTCAGTTTATACGACACAACAGTAGTTACAACAGTAGTAGTACCAGGACACCTACGTATGTATACAGATGTTTTGTTATATTAATAATTAATAATAAGAAACAAGGTACAAAAAACCTAGGCTGAGGTTTACAAGGAAATAATAAAATTGGGAGCCGTTATAATGAAGTTAGTGTAGAACGCACCCTCTCTCAAATAAGAAACCCAGTCTGGGTCAGTAGTGTTTCTTAATATAATAGGTGTCCTGTACTATTAATACTTGTATACTCGTAAATATATGGCACCTGGCAGGTACCTGGTATTTTTGTATTATGTCGTAAATATAAACATATACTGGCTGTGTTTCGATATTGTCCTCGATGTACAGCAGCAATATAAGCTCCCAAGTTGCGTGCACTCGGTGGTGATAATTTCAGTTTAATATCTTGGTTAATGTAGAAAATGAAAATATGAAAATGTTAACATTTCCGCAAGCGTTGTATCATATACGAATAGTTGTGTTCTCATTCAGAATTGAAAAAAGTGTCCCACACTAAGTTCAAGTAGTTTGTCCCCTAATTCGTGGGACCAGTTGATACAAAAAGTCCGTGATCACAGGAGAGGTTCCATTCATTTTGGAGTGGAATATTAATATTACCTCACACAGCAGCACAGCAGGAAAACAAATAAAAACGTTAACAAAAAAACAGCATGTGATGTGGGTTGTGAATTGGCGGTGGATTGTTGGCGCACTTTCGTTTCAGCGTCGGTACCTGCTCTATGGTCGTACGTATATACGCGGTATGAACTCGTAAAATATACGCGTATTGATGTTGTGTTTTGTCTTCACATTAGACCTATTTGAAACTCGAGCTTATGTCTTATGTCTTTCCAAAGGGAAGAGTCAGGCCATTGAATATTTGGCACTATAGAGCCACATTTCCCGCAACGTCTAAAACTCAGCATATGCCATTTTTTTTTTAAACGGTGGATCTTTTACGAAGGATACTGACAGATTTTTCCAGGATTTATTATTGTTTTGGGTTTTCCACTTTCAGCAGCACGCGTTTGTGATGAGGGACTTTTTGTGTTGTGTGCTCGGACCGCTGAAGTTCAGCCCGCCAGCAGCTGGTTCCCCCTTGCAGAACAGCCCAACGGTTGCCTGGGCCGGGCCCATCACGGAACGAGGTGGCAGCTCTTGGGGCGCAGGGGCGGTCCGGACCCAACACACCATGCGCACGCTTACCACCCGTATCCTGGGCGTTGGTGCACGGCATGTCTGTGCGCAAGCCCAGCGGCTGGCGCACACCGGCCCCGGTGTTGAATCCGGGAAGGCGGGGAGGAGTAACCGTAGCTGTTGACGCTCGGACGTAGACCGATGAACTGGGGCGACCTCGGCTGTGCGGGATGACCCTCGCCGGTGGCAGCACGCCTGCTGTTTAGGTAGCTTCCTGGTAGCGAGTCCATGCTCGTACTATGGACAGTTGGCTCGGGCGTAGGCTGTACGTCGAGGGTAGTTGTGCTGCTGCCCTGTGCTGCTTTGCTTTTAGTCCGAGTTAGTCCTGTGATGCTCTGTGCCCTGCTGTGGTGCTTCGATTGTAGGATAAATTGCTGAGAAACTTCCCACCAAGTAAAACTTATGTACTTGCTCAAAAAAGTGACCAAGTACATATTTTGAGAAGAGCCAAATATCACGCTGGTCGTTATGTCAAAAATAAGCGCCTATTTTGGCGACGTTTGAAACTCGAAATGACCTTTTTTCGGGAAGAACCATATATAAGCTCCTATTTTGAGTTTCAAATAGCTCTATTAAACCGTTCTTTCTACCCAACTAACACGTATGTATGAATATGGTCTAAGGGTCGTTCTTATCGAGCAACTTTTTTCCAAAATTTCCAAATATTTTTTTTGCGCAATTTTTAGGACTTCCATATTTTCCAAAAATAATTTCCAAATTTTGGAATGCGAAGCCTTCCAAATATTTTGCCCTCTGTAAAAATTCCAAATTTCCAAATATATCCTGTTTTTTCTTGATTTTCCTGTTTTTTTTTCATTTATTTTTTGGAAATTTTGGAAAAAGTTGCTCGATAAGAACGACCCTAAGTCAAGTCTTGGGTATTTATGATATTCTACACTCTACGAAGTCACACGAACACACCAGATGTTTCTTGGAGGTTTTCAAGTAATATAAGGGCCGATCTAAACGAACATCGTTTTTTATTGAAATTGAATAGCAATTAATTCAATTGAACAAAATTTCGTGAAAAAATTGACTTTGGTGTATTGCGTTCAAAAATCGAATAACGCACAAACGTCAACGAACACCCGCGAACAACCAACGAGGCAACCTACGGTCTGTGTCCTCCCCAGGGCGCCGCTGTCAGCGGAAAAATATGTCTGCCGGCACCGACTAGGAGGCTATCACTCTAGGGGTGTCTTGGGTGGGCTGGCGCAGCCCCGAAGCCCCACGCGGGCCAGTAGTGGACAAAGCATGATAATAGATCTTCCTAAGGTAGCTATTTAGTTAGGCACTCTGGTTGGCTAAGGGTATGTTTTACGCGGCTCAATCAACTTGGACTCTTTCCCAGCCACAGCATCCCGAGTCAACCTATTAATAGAGTCTTTCCATGCTCAGCATCCACGCCGGCCGAGTCAATCTAGAGTCTGGCCAAGCACAGTATCCCAGCACTGACCACACTGGCATAGGGTTAGGGTTCGGGTCGGAGGGTCGGCTTCAGGCGCCAAGCACAAACCCCCCGTAAATATCTACTATCAAGGTTCGTCCACCCCTCACGCGGGCAGCAGCGACGGGGATACAGCGATCGAACTTCTACGCCAAGTCGCGACCTGGTCGGTGCCCGTGTGGTTTGGGAGGCTAAGAAGGGTGAAAAAATGGGTTTGCGACGGCCTTTATTAGTTTTTAGGCGCCGCAAGCGGTCTACCCTGTGCTACGAAGGGCCCGTCGGACCTCGCGCTGCGGCTGATCCGGTGGCCGTGCCTCTCGGGAATGGTGGATCTCGCCTCTGTATCAGTCGACGACATGACTCAAGTTTGCGTGGCTTCCTTCGGTTGCATGGAACACGCCACGTCGAGTTGGATGAACTCCCCAATTCAATGAAACGAAGAGCGAAAGAAGTCCCAAAAAGACTTCTTGTGGAATTCCGTTTTTTTTTTTTTTTTTAATGGAAATGTCTTGCTGGTTGTTCACTTTTCGACCAATCAGATGCAAATCAAAACAAAGGGAAAAAAAAACGACCTCAATTCAACAAAACAAACCTTCGTTAATATGGGCCTAATACGTATGTAACAATCGTGAGTCACGGCACACAGCAGGTTCGCAGTACGCTGGTATACCCAGCTGCAGTACGACGTACCAGTACAAACCACAAAGCAAAAAGCAATACGAGTACGTACGGAACTATATTTTTGGGTAAAAGCCAAGAACAGGTATTCCTGCTCAATTCGAACCAAAAAAAGGTACATAATGAAACTAAGTAAAAAGCACACGCCACGAGCGGTATTTTTGTGTTTTTCGCCATGAAAAAGCACAAACATGTTTTTTTTTGCGCCTGAACAGTTAGCGTGCGGGCTCCAAAATCTGAAAATAAAATATGTTTTCGCAAGGGTATATTCATAATATAGGCACCACGGGTCCCGCTCGGACCTCACCAGGCTTTGATTTTTCGCCCCGCCGTGCCGGCGTGCGCGCCTGAATAAGAGTACCTCTTCTGGTCCCCCCCCCGCTTTGCCAGCTTTCTTTGAAGCCTCGACTATCCTCGGGGAACCGCTCGCTCGGCACGAAGTTCCTTTGCGGTACTAAAAACTGAGCCTACATACCTCGACACGCGGAGTGAGGCAGACGACCTGCCGTCTGTGTCCATGGTACTGCTGTGTACGATTGTTCTTCCAAGTATGCATCTGTGTATGTCGATGTGGCGGGTCGTGGTTCTGATGATGTGGTGAGGATGGGACGCGAAGGTGGTGGCGGTCGTGCAGGGGGTATACCGTATAACACGGAATAAAGCACACCCCCCTTGGATAACACACACCTCCACATAAGCACATCCGGTGATATACATTTTACTTCATTTTTTTTGCCGTCACTTTATCACCGGGGGTACGTTAGATAACACACCCTCTATGTATGTGCGCCTGAAAACAGTGTCGAACTCCACAATTATCACACCACCTGGTGGATGGATATCATTCACAATTCACAATCAACCCGCACCGATATGGACGCCAGCACGGAGGCAACTGCTGCGCCCCCTCACAGTGGGCCGAACGAGTCTGCGGCTTCGACCCCACCTGTAGCTGCTGCTGCCGCGCCTCGGGCGACGATCGTCTCGTTTTTATGTGGGACCAGCGCGCTTGCCGGTACTGGCACTAACGCTATCACGTCTCCTACGCCCGCCGCGTCCCAAGATACTGTTATCACACCCTCTCGTTACCACCCCCCCTAAATCTGGCCAGGGTCTACTAACTCTCCATATCAACCAATAATGCCGTTAGCACACCCCCTCGTTGGCACACCCCCTCGTTACCACACCCCCTAGCTGCAGGGCTCTCGTGCATGGTGTTTATCACCGGGGATGCGTTAGATAGCACACCCCCCTACAACAGCACACCCGGTGATAATATTTTTTAAATGACAAAATGTTATCACCGGGGTGTGCCTTCTTCCGTGTTACACGGTAGAGTATAGAGAGAGAACAGCAGTGTGTGGCCTCTGGTTGGCTCAAAACCAGGCAAAACTAGTTGAAAGCTACTCGTACGAGTAGACAAAGTTCACGAATCCAGGTGTACCTGGCCCGAGTCAAGCCAAAAGCGGGCACAGCCAGTACGATGTACGATATGAGGCGGGCCAATCGCAGGGCTCCTGGTGTGTGTCCGTGTTTTTTTCTCTTGGTTTTGTGACGTGTACCTGTTTTTGGCCCATACTAGACCAGGTACACCTGTTTTTGGCTAAAACCCGTAATATTTAATATCACGCACGTATCATGTGATATGTGTAGCGAATTCGTTGCGTATTAAATATGCCAGATTTTTTTTAGACTACTCTAAAACCTACAAACCCCATATCAGCTCCCCCGTATATAGAGAAGAAACAAAAACGACAGCTGTGAGATCGAAGATTTCGTCGCAACTCATCTTTGCAAGCTGCGTGGGATACTTTGATACTTCCATCGCGCCAACTACGTTTTTTGAGGGGAACAAAACATTGTATTATATATATGTATATAGCACACGCGATCGAAGTATCACACCAAGTTTAGGCTTGCAAAGATGGGTTTCGAGGAAAACATAAAAATCGATCTCACAGAGGCTGTGATGCGTTTTTTTTCTTTCTTTCTTTCTTTCTTCCCCCCCCCCATCCATCCATACGTATCATACGTGTGAGGGTGCTGCGGTGTATTTTTGTGAGTCTGGCAGCTCGTTTCTCTGCCCCTGCCCTGCCGACGTCGCCTTTGTGGCCCAAAGCTGGTCAGACCTGCTGGCTGGCTGTGTAAACTGGTACATACAAACTGCTGTTTGTGTAGATATCATAGTTATGGCGTCCGCGTATAGTTGGGCCAGTGCCGAGCTGAGATGACTCGATTCACTGGATGGTATTATACGTAGAGTTCGACAGGTGCCTGACTCTATCCGTAAGTACGCGCGATCGAAGTATTACACTCAGCTAGCAAAGATGGGTTTCGACGAAATCCTCGAGCTCACAGCTGTTTTTTTTTCAATTTTTTAAATGTCAAGTTGTGTGATTTATATACTCTGGATATCTACGAGTACTGCTGCAGAGTCTACTGCTGCTCACGGTCGTGGTGTTTGTCGCCACTACTATTAATAATGAAACCCTGGGTTCCTGCGTCAACCTTTGGGAGCTTACAGGGAAAAATGTCGAAGAAAACTGTCGATTACAACATCACCATTGGTCACACGAAGTAGTTTAAGGAGGCATGCTGCTGGGGTATGAGTAGGGGATAGGGGATGTGTCCAAAAGCGCGACGCAAGGAAGGTGGTACGATACGACGAGCGCAACCAGCCGTGGTGGCAATTTTTCTGCGTTCGTCTGTTGCACGCTCTTCCTGTTGTATATAGAAGGTTGACAAGTCAGCACTTTGTCGATTTTGTTTATATTTAGATCGCTGCACCTGTAGCCCTGAAGGGTATACAGTATACAGTAGTAAAGGGTAGGGGTTGCACCAGGCATTTGGGATGCTATGACACTACGTATCTACCATAGGCATACAACAGTGGTCCCTTTATAGTGCCGGTATGCACCAGCCAACAACGCCGGCACTATATCGGCAACCGGCACTATATCGACAACCGGCACTATAGCTGCAACCGGCACTATATCGACAACCGGCACTATAGCGGCAACCGGTACTATATCGACAACCGGCACTATAGCGGCAACCGGCACAACTCCGCACACTGCCACACTGGCTAATCTCATCTGTGCCAAGCGATTGCACAGGCACTATAGCGGGCAGCCGGCACTACTCAACCGGCACTATACAGGGACCACTACTACGGTATTGTACTGCTGTACGGCTGTTCTACACTGCAGAGCTGCAGAGTAGACTATTAATACATATGTACATATGTGTTCGTACGTACTGCTGTGGCTGATACGTATATATATATATATATTTATATGTATGTATGTATGTATGTATGGTGCTGTTTATGTAATGTCCTTGCCCTTTACGAGTACTGGCGAAAGTCTTTCCAGCACTCATTTGTCTTTTTTTTTTAGTGTTTAGCCTGCAGAAAGCTGCTTGTCGTTTACGGTGGTTGGCTTGCGTTCGGACGCCCCCCCCGACGGCCGGTGGCGTATGGCGGGAATCCCTCAAAACGACGCACAACGAACGGTGTACCTACCGTATTATAGACTTATGATTTACCTACGGCGTAAATACACATATATTAGTACTAGACATTTTCAATGCCCTGACACTAAATCCAGGTGTTTTTCGGCCCTGACACAGAAAAACAGTCAACTTCCAGCCAGACTGGCCAGACACTAAAACCAATTCATGCTGTTCACTAGGTTCTTGCGCCACTCCCCTAGGCACGTCCCGGAGGGGAACCTTGTAGTATTGATAATTATAGTTCGATAATGTAAATTCACTCGCTCTCTTTGTCGTGTTCTCGTGTGTTACTGAAAAGAGAAGGCGTGATGTTCCGTCGCATGCGACGTTTAGTACCAGGTATACGAGTACGAACTAGAGTATGTTTCTACGAGCATGTATATACATAGTACATACAAGGTTCCCCTCCGGGACATGCCTAGGGGAGTGGCGCAAGAACGAATTGAAATCCAAACTCGTACATAATTCGATATCCTACGCAAGCATATTACATCATAGTACGACGTGGTTATGAATTATCTGCATATTACCGTACATGCATTGTACATGCATACTATTTTTTAGAGCTGTATCAGATGACCTGCGCACTTTTGGGGATAAAAAAACTTGGAAATAGTGTGGCACCCTTACTATTGACTGCATATTTTTAACAGATTTTCCTAACGATTCCGCCAAACATTATATTATGTTCGCCAGTGTGTTTATGTGTGTCTTTGTTGTGTGGAGAGGCACCACAGTTGACTTGGTTCTAGAAGGGGATCGAAATAGACTCGATTTCAGTGTTAGGGTCGAAATTATCATGGTTTTATGTGGGGGATCAAATATGACTTGGTTTTTGTGTTGGGTTCGAAATTGGCCTGGTTTTGGTGCGGAGGGTCGAAATTGGCTTATTTTTTGTGTCAGGGCCGAAAATGACTGTTTATTTTTCACTTTGGTTTGTTTTATGTTTGTATTATGTACGTGCGTAACCTAGACCACAGACAGCACACGAGCAGTGCAGAGCAATAAAACAGCATGAAGCGCGTGCGGTAGTTTTGTCCGCCCTGTATTGCTGTGGCGTCCTACTATAATACTGTTGTACTGTACGAGTATGTGTGTGTTTTTTTATCGGACCCTGTGATCTGTTGTTATAAGGGGTAGTCCGTGGTCACAGGACAGGCTCCAAAAAGCTCTGGAGTGGAAGAATACCCCAGGGAAAAATAATACACTAAATACAAAGTACAACGCAGTACGTAGTGCTGGGGGTCTCTGCTGTTGCGTAGTACATGCATGCTGCCACAGGTCCAACAACACACTGCTTGCTGGTGGTGCTGCTGCTAACTGTGCAGCAGATCCACAGTCGATATAGGCCAAGGCGCTGGATACACTTACACACTAAATACTGGATGTATTTCGAGTCTCGTCACCTCGGGCGTCTTTCGAACAGTGGGTGGGATAACAATGCACGGTGCGCTTTTTCACCCCCCATACCAAGGTCAAGTCATTTTCGGCCCGCAGACAAATAGCAAGTAAATTTCTATCCCCCACTAAAAAGGAAAAAATTATGAACGAGAGTCTCGAACTGACGACTTCAAACAAATAACCGGGCATCGCACTCATTTGACCATATTACCAAAGAGTCAAAATACTTTTTATACTGGCGTGCGTGTCCACAGCAGTGAGTGCGTGACGCACCGCACATACACATGCACAGCAGCAGCGCAGCAGAAGGAGAGAGATAGAGATGACCGATGACGGATCATAGCCTCCGAGAAAGCAACTACTGCTGCTGGATCCACAGCAGTACAGCGCGGACCTGCCACATGCGCGTGATGTTGCCTGCTGCTGCTTGTGCTGCTGGGCGGGGTTGCAACGTGTTGTTTGTGTTCTCTTTGCATGTTATCTGATGTCTAAAAGTTTGGTGGTGTGCTTGGAGCAAGAACCCGCAACATCAGAAATATAATAACAGTTGCCGTACTCACACGTAATAAAAACGGCCCTTACATTTCGGTCCAAAGTGACCCTGGATATGTCATAGACACACAGCACAACAGCAAATAATGCAAGACAGGTGGCGGACTACGGACAGCAGCCTTGGATAAAACAACTACCTACAGCAGCAGTACAGCCCAGATGGATGTGCCACTCACGCACGATGTTCCCTACTGGTGTTGGCGGCAACGCTGTAACGCCGTGCTCTGTGCATGTTGTCTGTTGTCTACTGGTATCTGGTACATGTTTCTGGCCTGTGTGCATGTGAGAGAGCAAAAAACAGACAACATCTAAAAACAGAACATCGTTATTTACTGGCACGTACGTACGAAACACGGCCTCATGCAGAAAACCCGGGAAATCGGCTTATCCACTCCCGCGGGAAAAAAAACTTCGAGCGCCCGCCACGCGAGCCACAGAGCTCGGATCGAGCCCAAACCTCGACCAATGTGTCCGGCCGGGCTTGCTGTGTCGGGTACTTAGCGTTTTGCCGAAAAGTGCTCGTACGAAGAGAAAAGTTGCGAAAAGTGCGAAAATTTCACAAACATAACTATACATATCATACACTCAGCTAGCAAAGATGAGCTTCGACGAAATCCTCGAGCTCACAGCTGTTGTTTTTTTATTTTTTAATATCATACATAGTACACGGTTAAGGTTCCCCTTCGGGATTGTGGTTGACTCAAAATCCCGGGGGGGGGTGTATCGCGAGGTGAAAAGGGAGAACACAGCAGCAGCAGCAGCAGCAGCAGCAGCAGACGTTCGTCCCGCGAATATACACCAGCTACATACAGACATACTCGTACGTACTCGTACGAGCCAGCGGGCAAAAACGAACCACATAACACCAAAAAAGCTATTCAGAACTGAAAAAAATATCCCACACTAATTCCAAGTATTTTTCCCCCAAATATGTGGGACCAGTTCTTAAGGGGTTAAAAGAAAAACGAAAGTGCGAAGTCACCGGGCAAGTAACCGGGGAAGTAACACCGGCAAACCCATACGAATTTATGGTTAGTTCTACTTTATTCGTGTATATAGGGTACCACGTTTTGAGGCGAGCAACGCTCTTCTCCAAAAGTGTCGGATGGCCGTATTACGGCATTACGACGAGGTCGTTTTTCGGTGAGTATTTAGTCTGTCTCGCGGTAGTTTCGTGACGCCCAATGTCCCCTATTCACCAAACCCACATATAATACATCTATAGGAAACCCCTGCATTTTGTCACGCGGGTAGCGCCGTGATTTTTGGGGTAAGCTTCACCAGCAACCACCACCGGCGGCACGGGTATATCATAGGGGGAGCGTGTTGTCGCGGACGACCAGTTTCGAGCGCTGCAATTTGCCGTACAGCTGCACAGACCTGCAACAACGTTTCCCCGAAGTTGCTTTGTGGACGTAGTAACCACTTTTCCCCACCGATTTTATCGAAGACGAGAGGAGTAGGCCGGCCTCCGTTGTTCGTGTCGAGCTGACGGAAGGAGGCTTACAGCAGTGCCGGAGGGCGCTACAGACGAAGAAAAAATGTATACGAGTACGCGTATATATAAATGCGTATAAATTCAGATGAAGCACGTCGTACGTAGAAGATTTTTTAGTATGTTACACTTTGATCCTACAATAGCGGCGATGTTTCTTAGACGTCCCATTTTGCCGTAATTACCCGTAAGCATCATTTTTTCCTGCTTTCTTCTTTTTTGGCGTAATACGCGAAAGCGCGACCAATTATGTCCGTAAATCCGACATAGTTTTGCTCTTCTGGCGGAGTTTTTGCCGGTCCGGTCGCACCGGTTGCACCGACGCGGGTGGCATCATGGGCATCACCCTCACCGCCCAGCGTTGGTTGACGAATGCGCATGCATTTGTAGCAAACGCTTTGCACGTCAACTCGTGCGGTCGTATATAGATATGCAAGTACTATACGAGTACAGCAGCAAAGCACCATAGCGCTGTTTCCAGTTTCCAGTTTCCAGCATGGTTGTCGGTTGTTTCCATTCTCCCGTGGGTGATCTAGAAGGACAGGTGCGTGCGTCGACGCTTCAATCAGTTTTTTTTTTTTTTTTTTCCAACTTTTTTTCGCCAACCAACGTATTGCCAGGTATTTTTCAGCAGTGCTCGTATACGAACCCTTTTGGTAGTTAACCCCTATTACTACAGTAGTGCAAGGGGAACAAATAATGTCGAATGCAAATAACGGAAGAAAACGTCTTTTGCCATTTCTGTTAAATGGCGGCATTCTTCCACGCCCCCCCCCGCCCCCCTCCCTCGTTTTTTTTTTTGGTTCGCCCTCTCGCAGCTGTTGCGGAGAACCCCTTCGGCGTCACCGTCCCCAGGTCTTGGAGCGACGGCGCCGCAGCTGCTACCGTTCGCGCCGGTGGTGGTCAGCCGACTGTGCCTGGCGCTGGCGGCGGTCGCTGTGCGAGCCCCCAATGGTGTCGAGGCCTACGTACGAGAAGCGTTTGCTTTGAGCCAGGTGTGCGTGCTTGCGTGTGTGTGCGCGTGGTATGATACTATATATACAGGATTAAAGCATAATAACCGCTTTGGGAGTTTACCCCTGTACGTAGTGCGGGGGGGCGTACGTAGTATTAGTTCAGAATCCCACGACTGGAGCAATGCCTGCCTTATAGGGGTGGCGGCTTATTATTTTCTGAGCTCCTCCTCCCTCACATGAGGAGGGCTCTCGATGTCGCTCTCGCCCGAATCACGCCTCCGAATAAGGGTGTTTCGCGCAGTCCGACCAGCATTTGTAGGAGCTACGTACAGCAGTATAATAGTTCTAAAACAAATATATACGAGGTGTCTATATATATCGTACCAGCAAAAAGTATCATCCCAACCGGTAGTTAAGGTCACTTGAGAAGCTCAGCCGGTCAGAAAATGTTCAGAAAGTATTTGCCTCAGAGGGCAAAAAAAATGCAACCACTTGTTGTTGGATGAAGTCGCGCCCCCCCCCCCCGCCCTCCCCCCCCAAAAAACAAAACAAAAAACAACTGGGCCTTCTTCGGTTCAATTCCCGAAGATTTCGAGAATCGCGGTGAATCAACCATAAAAAAGTTACCAAAAAATGAGGAATAAACAATGGTAAAAGTAAGCACCATAAGAAAAGACCAAACCACGGCGAATCGAATGACGGTGTTGTTTTCATTTTTATTCACACGGAAATTTTACCACATCGATCCGCCGTGGTTTGGTCTTGCTTGTGGTGCTTTTGCCATTGTTCAGGTCTTTCTTATGGTACTTGCTTTTGCCATTGTTTATTCCTCATTTGATAACTTTGTTATGGTTGATTCACCGCGATTCCCGAAATCATTTGTGGTAAACTTCCCGTGGCCATACCGCGGTTCCTACTGCGTAATAGTACTATTAATAATTGAAAAAACACCTTCATTCGATTCGGCATGGTTTGGTCTTTCTTATGGTGCTTTTGCCATTGTTTACCGGTATTCCTCATTTTGGTATTTCACCGCGATTCCCGTAATCTCGGGGAATTGACCCGAAGAAGGCCCTGAAAAAACGCGTATCCCCCTACATGTTATTTGTTACTATTAATATCATTATTATTATTATTATTATTATTATTATTATTATCATTATCTTCGCCCTTCTTTTCTTTCTCCTCCCTATATACGGAAACGCAACACAGATCCGGGGCCGCACGTAGGCGCTTCTCCCTCCTCCCCACTACGTTTTTTTGCCTTGTTTTTGTTTATCGCGAGAAGATTTCAGCCTCTTTTTTTCCGTCGTCGACTCCCATCGGATTGCGCCTATATTGCCCACGCTGCTTACTTAGGCGCTCTCGGCAGTTGATTCCGTTTTTTAGTTTATACACGGCATTCGGTTCTGACTATTAATACTATGTTGATGTTCCCGCGTACGTAATGATGAAAAGGGAACAAAACATGTCGGAAATGCAAATGACGACTATTTTGCTGCAAGTTACGACTACTTTACGGTACATGTCGGCCTCACGCGAGAAGTAGCCCGGGATGCGGGGGGTTAGGCAATGGGCCCGATTCGCAATACAAGGGAGCTGCTGTGTGTATGTATGAATGCGAAACGACACGCGACACGCGTACAAGCATACATGTTGCAGCATGGTGATACCTTAATCATACATAAATGTTGCTGCGCGCTCTTCCTATTAAAAAAAAATGACGCTTGGTTACATAGTCGCACGCGCCTTTTTTTTTCAGGGCTGTTCATGAGTCACGTCAAGCCTCGCGGGTCAGGGTGACCTGGCCCGACGCGTGATATTAAAAAAATCTCCTGACCCGACCCGACCCGACCCGACCCGACCCGACCCGACCCGTGAGATTTGAAGACCTCCTGAACCCGTCCTGTGGGTCGGGTCATGTCATGTCATGACCCGTGAAGGCTCCCTTTTTTTCTTGGTCGCCGTACACGGGTGGGTCCCGAAAAGGATTTTACTACCGCAGTATCATACATCCTTGCTGCAATATCCTGCGTGTTTACAACGGTAGGAGGCTGGGGCGCGTGCGTGTGCCTCTTTTGCCGCGTAGCGTGGTCGACGGACGACCACTGTTTTGCTTGTGTAGCCGGGAGGGGGTGGCTTGTGTGTGTGTGTGGGGGGGTGTACTTCATTTTCATGAATGGCTGTAGTCGTATGACGATAGACCCTCGCATCCCTACAATGCCGGGACGGGGCATGTCGGGTTTTCTGTATGATCATGAACAAAAACAAATTGTGTGTGTGTGTGTGCTTTTCGGTCCTCGTGTTTGCCCGGTCAGTAAGTCGCCAGTCCTGGAGGGCTAAGAATTGCCGCTCAGAACCCTGAACGGCGGTATCATACTATACGGCGGTGGTCACGCAGACCGGCCAGAGCGGGGTGTGTCAGCTTCCGGCGCGTGTGTTTGTTGTACGATGGGCTGGCACTGCACAATGTGCGTTGTCTGCAGCAGCCCCTATACGGGGAGGTGTGGTGCATGTGCTGAGACTGATGCCACAGCAGCAGCGACAAACTGCCCCCAGATGATAATTTCGATTCACGTACGTCTTCTACGTTACAAACCAAACCACCGAATATGAAAAGAAAAAAAGAAAAAGAAAAAAGCCAAAGTGCTGTCTTTGTCTTGTCTTTATCTCGGCTTCCAATTATATATATAGTAGCGCATCCGTCCGTGCAAACAAGCGCGCGCATGGACTGCTGTGTGGGTCTTCGCATACTCACAGGAACGCACGCCTCCCTATTTTTTGTCTGTTCGCTCGCTCGCTCGCCCTCCTCGGACGTATGCTTGGCTTTTTGCTTGTGTCATGTGTCGGTGCGCCGTGCGAATCCACCTCCTCCTCCGTTTTTTTTCTTTCTTGTTTCCCCCCTCCCCACCGGAAACATGTTGGTACGTACCCCGTGGTGGTTGGTGGCTGGCACTGCTTGTTGATTGATTTAAAAGTCTGCCCCGGCGGTGGCGGCGGGACAGGCTGGGGCGGTCGCGCTATCGCTGCAAATGATCAAGATCCTGCCGCAAGAGGTGCAGTACTCGTACTCATACATACATGTATATGTAAATATATATTTATTTTTTTTTAAAAACAGCTGTGAGATCGAGGATTTCGTGGAAACTCATCTTTGTTACCTAGCTGAGTGTGATACTTCGATCGCGCGTACTTACGGGTTTTATATGTCCTCACGCAGGATGTACATCCCGTTATATGTCCACCGCTGTGTTTGGGGTTTCCCCCTGGAAGAGGCGTTCTGAAGCATATGGTAAGAGTAGTGTAGGCCGGGGTTTGCCCGCGTTTTCCAAAAGTGGGGGTTTGTGGGATGTTTATCATGCATACAACCAACGTCGAGATTTTTGACGGCGTATATAGATAATTTTCGGTGTCATGTACGAAGAGTGGTAGAATTCGAGGGAAATACGTACGATATAACGCGCCGATGAGTATATTTAGAGTCGATCGGACACCGTCTTCTCTTTTTTTCCTGTACAAACCACTATCTGCTCTGTCGCGAATGCATGCATGCCTGCATGCGTGCCTGCATGCTGTCGCCCTTCCTCGACAGGTGGACGGCGCTGACCTGTCTCGCGCCCGACGACTCGAGCTGCAGGACCAAGTGCGCGAGCACACGTCGACGGTGTTGCACGCCCTCGAGTCGGTCATGGCCGGCTGCGTCGCCGAGCCACCGGCAGGACCCGAGCACGGCGGCGGCGGCGGCGGCAACGCCCAAGACGGGTCGGGAGTTGGAGCAGCAAATAGCCCTATCGGAAGAGGGGTTGGGGGCGGGTTCGCGGCGGGTGGCGCCACGGAGGAAGTGGTCCTGGCCGCGTTAGAGTGCCTGAAAGAGTGGGCGAAACTAGGCGTTTCTTTGGGGGGGCTGGCAACCGACCGTCCCCTGTTGTTGGATAGGGTGGTTAGGCTGATCGGGGGCGAGGGGGGTCCCGGCGCGGGCGGGGGCGGAGGCGGGGCGGCGGCGCTGCCGACGGCGTGTGCGGCCTGCGAGGTGATGACGCAGCTGGTGGCGGTGAGGGAGTACCCGCGGCCGCCGGCGGTGGCGGGAGTGACCACCGCGGTTCTGGAGGCGATGGGGAAGATGCCGGCGCTGTTTGCTGCGGCGATACAGGTGCGCGGTTTGGTGGTGGTCGGGATATGTCATTAGCGTTTACCCGTGTCTCTTGACCCACAAATTGTACCAGATAAAGTACCAAATACATTACGTTTTTTTGTGGTGGTCCTCACATTTTTTTCGGATTGTCCAAAACGCGCGGCGAAGCCGCGCACGGATCGAGCCTTAGCCTGGACTAGGGTTGGAGTTAGGGTTGGGTTGGGTTGGGTCGACGTCCTCTCGTTATTTGATTTTAAAAAAACATCCAAAAACACATAAAACCAGCAAAAAATCGTAATATATTTGGTACTTTATCTGGTACGATATGTGGGTTAAAGAACGGTAAAGGCGCCTCGGATATTTAGTAGTGCAAGAACAGCTCAATGTGATATTTTGGGTTTGGTACTGTATTGTATGGCGGCTTTTATACTTGAGATGTTGAAAATCGTCGGTACAGGTATATAGCTTCGACGCCGCATATTCTGTGTGTTGATTCGTTCTGCTTTTTTTTTCTACTCGAACCTCTGCTCGGCGCTCGTAGCTACGTGTACTGCCGCAGTGCCGTCAGAGGGTGGGTGGGTGGGTGGGTGGGTCGAGGCATAACTACTGCGGTGCGGGTAGGACGTGTGCTTTGAAGAGGTGTGCTTTTTTCATGTCGGTGTACAGCGTACAGGACAGACTAATAAGATAAAACACGCCTCTAGTGAAAACAACAGGCTTAATAAGAATGCCAGGCTGATATTTAGAGGAAAATAAGAAATTCGAGAGTCGTTATCTTAAAAATAGTGTAGAAAGCACTCCCTCTCGCATAAGAAATCCAACCTGGAGCAGATTTCCTGTTTCTTACTAGGTAGTTATCCTATACTTTATGTCATAGGAAGGATGGGTGTGACGTTGGGAGTTAGTTGAGTGACTGCTGTGCTTTCTCGCCGGAGCGAAGGCTGAATGCACGCCTCGGACAGATCATGATCTGGATCATCTACAGATATATCATGATCTAAATAATCTACAGTAGTCAATCATGATCTAGATAATCTACAGATATATCATGATCAGATCATTTACGTACAGACCGATCATTTACATATAGATAATGATGTAGATCATCTGCAGATAGATCATGATATGGATAATCTGTAGATGGATCATGATGTAGATAGTCTACAGATAGATCACGATCTGGATCATCTACAGATATATCATTGTCTAAATCATCTACAGTGAAGCATGGTGTAGATCATCTACAGATAGATCATGATCTAGATCATTTACAGACCGATCATCTACATATAGATCATGATTTAGATCATCTGCAGATAGATCATGACATGGATCATCTATAGATGGGTCATGATCTAGATACTCTACAGATAGATCATGATCTGGATCATCTATCAATAAATCATGATCTAGATCCCAACCCGCCGTTATGAGATGCTGCGCAGGATCTGCTATCGTGCAGATCCAACCCAGAAAACATGTGTTAAGACCCTGCAGGCCAAAAACGGCTCCCACTCGGCAAGAATGAGGTTGATCATTCAGACCAGGAGATCTGTCTTCCCCGAGAGCTAGATCATGAAGTACGGGATCGGCGATCTATCTGCCCAGGGTTTGTGCACTAAATATTGCGAAAACGACCACACACTTTTTTTTTTTCTTTTTTTCTTTTTTTCCATCCCATTTATTGTCTCCGCCCTTCCTTTCTCTCTCCTCCCTACGAGTAGTAGTCGTAACTCAGATCCGGGGTCACAAAGTAGGCTCCTCTCTCTCCTCCCCCACTACGGTTCTTGCCTTGCATTTTTTATCGCGAGAAGACTTCAGCCTTTTCTTCTCTCGTCGACTCGCATCGAATTGTACTATCAATGGTAATAAGAACCGTGTGCTACGATAGAGATACAATTTTTTTTGGCTGAAATGGTCTGCACTAAAGGGCCCATATTAACGAGTATAAAATAAATTCAATTTGGTAAAAATAAAATTCAAATTCACTTTTCATTGGTCAACACACGCACCAGCACCCCCCCCAAGATCCTAATATTTGATGCTGGTGCGCGTGTTGACCAATGAAAAGCGATTTTTTTTCTTTTTTCAATTTGAATTTTTTTTTACTCGTTAATATGGGCTCTAATAGTAAGTCAATACACGATTCTTGAGAGGGGGGGGAAAAAAAATGATACCCGATGAACAACTCCCATGGACTTAATGTACCCTTATAGGACTGGAGTCCCGTGTTGGGGACAAATTACTTAGAATTAGAGTGGTTTGTCCCCAAAACGGGACTGCAGTTCGAAAAGGGTTAATTAACCCCTTAAGAACTGGTCCCGCGTGTTTGGGGACAAACTACTTTAAATTAGTGTGGGAGGCTTTTTTTCAGTTAGGGCCCGTATTAACGAGTATAAAATAAATTCAATTTGGAAAAATAAAAATAAAAATTCGCTTTTCATTGGTCAACACACGCACCAGCACCAATTTTTGTGCCCCAAGATCCTAATCTTTGGTGCTGGTGCGTGTGTTGACCAATGAAAAGCGGATTTGAATTAAAAATATCCAAATTGAATTTTTTTCTTCTTCGTTAAAACGGGCCCTTATGAATGGGTTACGTAAAAGTATAAAAATAAGATTTGGCAACACAAGAGTGAAATTTCAACGATTCTGGGATAATGAGCATACCAATAGTGGTCACCCAAGTGAGAAGCCTCAGAAAAAAAAAAAAAAACATGGTGCGCTGCCTCTACCGCCGTAGCATGCGTCGTGTAAACATAGGGAGATGCCTGTTTTTTTTTATCCAACGTGGGTTCTGATTACTTTTCATACGTTTACTACATTAGCCCACCCGGAACAGTATGATTACAACGTGATCTCTGATTTCCCCCCGTGATCGCACGACAGCAACGCACGATAGCAACTAAGTAGACATCCCAACACACATCCCTTTCTTTTGCGCTTCGTGCGGTCCGGTCCGGTCCGGTCCCCACCGCTGTGCTGTCTTCAGATGAAGGACCAGGAGTCGGCGTCGACGCTGTGCAACTCGGTGGTTTCGTTCGCTCAGGAAGAGATGCCGCTCGTTGCGGGCGCGGAGGGCAAGGGGCTCCCCCTGGTGGAGCTCCTGCTAAGCCTCACGGCGTGCGACTTGCCGCGAATACCGATTCTCACGCTTGATTTCTGGCTGGAGTTACAGGTAGGGTGGGTGGGGTG
>MEHQ01000475.1:6336-69732 GCA_008828725.1 Saccharina japonica | reverse complement strand
GGGAGGGAGGGAGGGAGGGAGGGAGGGAGGGAGGGAGGGAGGGGCGTCTACTGCTTGTTGTGCGTTATACATGTAGTGTCCCGCCTTTTCTCTATCGCAGCTCCTACGTAACACGTGCGGGGTTTTGATTCTGTGTGTGTGTACCCGGGCTCGAGATACCGACACGATACTATTACGGGGGACCATAGTAAATACTAGTAAATAGGGCCTACGGTACGGACAAAAACCTGTATATTTACCTTTTTTTACTAACAATATTTGGTCCTATTTACTATGGTCCCCCATATAATATAATGATGGCTTGCAGGGTTTACGTTCTTTGTCGCAAGGTTTCTCCCTGCCTTGGCCGCTGTGTTTGGAAAAAAATCCGCTGCCATGTAACGTTGAAATCTGAAGCGGCCGAACGGCGCGCCCCCCCCCCCCCCCCCCCCCCCCCCCCCCCCCCCCCCCCCGTGCCGCTGCCGCCGCCGCGAAAGTCAGTATCACAAGCGAATTCTTAGTAAGATGCAGCTCACCCTTCATGGGACTCGCCCAGCCCCTCACGACGCTTCTCGCTTGGTGCAGCAAGCAAAAATGCCTGCCTGCCTGGTCGGGGAAAACCCGACGACGTGCTCCTCCGTCCGGGCATTATTGTGTATGGGGATGCGAGGGTTTATGGTAGTACGACTACGGCCATGCATGACGTGCATACCCTCCCCCCCTCCATCCCATGCCGCGACCCGCATGCCGCCCGCGGTGCCCTTGATATATATTTTTGCCACCACCTCGGCCTCCGCCGTCGCCGCCACCACCACCGCTGACCCCCCCCCCCCCCCCCCCCCCCCCCGCCTCCTGCGTTTTTACATCTCTTCCGTATGATACGAACTTGCGGTAAAAACACGAAAAAAAGGTGACTCTCTTGGCGGTGACGCTGGTGTCCAAGGAGATCCGGGACTGGATGGACGCCCACGCGCGAGGCAAGGACGCGGAGCGGGCCGAGGACGCCCGTCGCTCCCACGCGCTGATCTCGGCGCTCCTGAACGAGCTACTCGTAAACGCGTCCCTCTCCTCCGTGCCGCTCGTGCTAGCCGCCGGGTGTAAGCTGGTGGGCTCGTTCGCGACGCTCGTGGGAGGCGGGCGGTATGGCCGGCCGCGGTTCGGTGCGATTGGCGGGGGCGCTCCCTGTGGAAACGGAGGGGCGGGAGGGGGGGGGTGCGCGGGGGCTGGAGGGGGGGACGCTGGAGGAGGGGGAGGAGGCGGGGATAGGGGGCGGGGATGGGGGGGGTTAGCGGCGGTGCTGAGTTGCTCCCGCGCGCGCTGAGCTACTTGGCGGCGGGGCTGCAGCAGGAGGTGTCGAGGGATAGGGCGGCGATATCGGTGCGGACGGTGGCGGCGAGCTGTGAGAGGGCTATTGTGGCGAACCCTGCGGCGCTGGAGGCGCTGTTGCAGGTGTGTGGGTTTGTGTTTTTGGGGTTGGGTTGGAAAGGTTTTAAGGTTATATTTAAAAAAAAAAAAAAAAAACAGCTGTGAGCTCAAGGATTTCGTCGAAACTCATCTTTGCTACTCGTCGCTGAGTGTAATACTTCGATCGCGCGTACTTACGGATTTTATATGTCCTCATGTAGGATATAACCCATTCAGAACTGAAAAAAATATCCGACACTACAGTAATTCCAAGTAGTTTGTCCCAAACAAATATTTGAGGGGTTAAGGTTGTTGTTGTTGTTGTTGTTGTTGTTGTTGTTGTGTGTGTGTGTGTGTGTTTTTTTTTTTTTGGCCTGTTTTGCTCTCGTTTCGGCTTTATTTTATGACCCGTTCAGAACGGAAAACATTATCCCACACTGATTCCAAGCAGTTTGTCGCCGAAAACGGGGGACCGGTTCTTAAGGGGTTAAAACCTTTTTTTTGCCGCGTGTGTTGTCTGTTGTGTTTTTTAGTTTTTGGTGTGGGTCAGGATGGCTTGGTTTTGATTTTTGATTTTTGTTCGGTACGGTAATATTTGGTTTGGTTTGGTCTGGTTGCTTGTTAAAGGGTGGTATGATATCTACTAAAGCAAGTGTGCTTTTTTGTTGTCTCGCTATATACGCTACGCTAGCTCTGGCGGGCAATCTCGACCAAGAGAGGCTGCGAGTCGGGGACTTTGCATGGCGTGGGTCAATGTGACGTTGGGTATATAGAGATTTTTATAGCGAGGCATCTTTTCCGTGTTGTTTTCGTGGTCTCTTTCGTTGTTTTTGACGCGTTTTCTGCCCCCTTGCATATGGCACTTTGTGCTCTTCTTTTCCCCCCGTTGTTTCCACTGGTACCTCGTACGTAGTCAGAAAATCTCCAACCTGCACCATTCTTTGTCAGGAGAGGGTCACATGTTGATGCAGGGGCTCTTCGTTTTTTTCAGGACTTTTTGGCTCGTGACCCGACTCACGGGCCGGTCGGGTCAGGAAGTTTGTGAAGTCTCACGGGCCGTTCGGGTCAAGAAGTCTGGAAAATCTCACGGGCCGGTCGGGTCAAAAGTTTTTGAAATCTCACGGGTCGGGTCTGGAAGTTTGTGAAATCTCACGGGTCGGGTCAGGAAGTTTGTGAAACCTCACGGTTCGGGTCAGGAAGTTTGTGAAATCTCCCGGATCGAGTCAGGAAGTCTGTGAAATCTCACGGGCCGGTCGGGTCAGGGAGTTCGTGAAATCTCACGGGTCGGATCAGGAAGTTTGTGAAATCTCCCGGGTCGAGTCAGGAAGTTTGTGAAATCTCACGGGCCGGTCGGGTCAGGGAGTTTTCGAAAACTCTACCGGTATGTAAGGCTCAGATCGGGTCGGGTCGGGTCGGATCGGGTCGGGTCAAGAGGTTTTTAAACTCTCACGGGTTGGGTCGGGTCACCCTTTTTTACCCGACCGGACCTGACCCGCGAGCCCGCGAAGTTTGACCCGGCACATTAACAGCCCCTTTTTTCTGGTTTTTACTCGGGAATCCGGCAGTGCTAATTACCGGTAGCTTGCCACGGCCCGGTGAACCACTATAATATAGGACGCCCAGCTTAGGACTACACTACCTGTCCTGCTGCTATTAACGGGGATGCGAGTCGACGAGGGAAGAAAGAGCTGAAATATTTTCGCGATAAAAATGCAAGGCCACGGACCGTGGTGGGGGAGGAGGGAGAAGAGCCTACTTTGTGACCCCGGACCTGAGTTACGACTACGAAGGAGACAGAAGAGAAGGGGCGAAGATAATAAATGGGATGGGATGGGGGAAACAAACAAACAAAAAGCTTGAGTAGGACCAAATATCACCTTCTTCCCCCTTTTCTTGTCCACCCCCTTTTGTTTTTTTGAGAAATTGATGATCGCCCTTCATATCATACCAACACTCTTTCTCTCCCTCTGTCTCTCTCTCCCTATACCTTGCTCTCTCTGTCTCCCTCTCTCTCTCTTTGCCTCCCTCTACTCTACCTCTCTCTCTGTGTCTCCCCCTATCTCTTTCTCTCTCCCTGTCTCTCTTGTCGAGAAGACGCTGGACGTGGGGACGCGCGCGGGTGCGGACATCGAGGAGCGGCTGACCCTGGTCGAGGCCTCCGTGCGAGTTTTGCCGGCGGTGGACCCCGCGGCCGGGTCGGCGATGCTGATGGCGCTGCTGTCGCCGCTGATGCACGTGCTGGCGCAGGGACTGCAGTCGACGTCGCCGGACGAAACGGCGGTAAGAAAAAGCGGGAAAGGGGGGGGATTTTGCTGACTCGAAGGTTGGCTAGGTAACACGATGTAGAGGGGATTAGACGACAGGGGAAATGTAAACAGTTGGGGAGGGGGGGGGGGCTTTGGCCTTTGGCCCTTTTGCCACGGCAGCAACGTTGTGTTTCATGTACAACCGCGTTCAGGTTGATAAGCAGGCGGCTAAGTGTGAAGGTGTGGTGAGCTTGAGCTTAACGTTTTTTACCCTATCCGCCCGCCGGAGAATAATAACTAAAGTAAAGGAGTCTGGCCTCTAATTTGATTATTATTTTTGTTTTTATTTTTTCTCTTGGTATGCGTTCCCCTCCGTTTCGGTTGCAACTCTTAAATACAATGCATGTACTTATGTATCTGGGGCATACATACGTACGCTGATCGCACTTTTGTTTGGGATGTACGATGGGTTTCAGTTATGATGGGTTGATGAGAGAACAACCCACCCACCCACACAGTCGGCACACCACCGACCTAACCCCACTTTACCCACCCAACTCACTCAACGCCAACGACATGGCGCCGAGGGCCACTCCACCCACTCGGCACAACCCACGCTATCCTCAGTCAGTGCCCACCCAATGCCAGCGCACCGCCACCGGGAGGTTATACACCCAAACCCATCCAGCCACAGCCACGCATCCAACCCACCCATCCACCCACCCACCAACCCAACCCAACCCAACCTAACCCCTGCCACCGCTGATTGCCTGCCTGCCGCCTCTCCTCGGAAGATTTCCGAGGCGTTGCAACTCCTAGCGCAGGCGGTGCGCTTCTTGGACGTGCGGGACGTGCCGCCGGCTCCGCCACCCGTTTCGCCCGCCGGCAGCAGCAACTCCCCTCGGGGACCGGCGTCGCCCGTGGCGGCCGGGGGTGCGCTGGAGACGAGGAGCGGGCAGCCCCCTCAGATATCGACCGAGCTCGTGCGCGCGCTGTGGCCGATGCTCGAGGCCGTGCCCGGGCGGCTGGGCGGCAGCCCGGAGGTGGTGCGGCAGCTCTTCCTGCTGCTGGGAAAGATGCTGACCTCCCTGAGGATGGTGCTTGCGCAGCAGGTGAGAGCAAGAAGAGGGAGCAACGCCCTTCTACGTATGATAGGGATGGTGGCTTATTCCCTGAACCCCCCTCTCACACGAGGAGGAGCTCAATGCTGAAAAATTGTAGTTAGTAAAGTCACCCCCCCCCGAAACATTACGTACTTCGAAAGTGATTTTTTTTTTTTGGCGGAAGCAAGCAAAAACCCCGGCCAGAACATTTCTTATGCGCGAGGCCTTGAAACTAAAAATGAAACACACTGATGAAGGTACCGTACTTTATACCGGTAGTTGGGTCGCTTTTGAGCAGATTAAACCGGTCGGAAATGTTTGCCTCAGGAGGCAAATACTAACTGATACCCCTATATACCGGGTGGGTGGGGCCCGCGGTGGCAGTGGCGGCGGCGGCTGCGGTGGGTGTTGCCAGAGGAGAGAAGCGGGGCGACTGATTTGTTGTTCGCCTTAGTATTACGGTGGACCATAGTAAACACTAGTAAATAGGACCTACGGTACACACACACAAAAACCTACATATTTACCTATTTTTACTAACAATATTTGGTCCTATTTACTAAGGTCCTCCGTAACAGTTTGACCCTCGACCACGCTTCCCTTTGGAGATGGAGCGGAGCGGGGGGGGGGGGGGGCGTACTCATTTGTTGCTTGCCTTAGTCATTTGACCATCGACCACGCATCCCTTTCGAGACGGAGCACCGTTCCTACTCCTAATAAGAGACACCTCCAACACTTGGGCGCTCATTACGTTGTTTCCATATATTACAAAGAAACTTTTTGCTAATCTTATCCCCTTCCTGTTTCGCCGCCTGTGGCCACCATCTATCTCCTAAGATAGCGATCGGAGCGGGGGGGGGGGGCTTGCTCATTTGTTGCTTGAGTTAAGTCATTTGACCCTCGACCACGCATCGCTTGCGAGACGGAGCGGAGGGGGGGGTACTCGATATTCATGCATGGCCGTTTATAGTCATATGACCATAGACCCTCGCATCCCTACAATGCCGGTGACGAAGCATGCCGGGTTTTCACCGACCAGGGGGGGGGAGGTGTACTCGATGTTCATGCATGGTCGTAGTCGTATGACCACAGACCCTCGCACCCCTACAATGCCGAGACGGAGCATTTGTTGGGTTTTCACTAGCCTGGCAGACATTGCTGATACTCGATGCCGTGTGCATGGCCGTATACAGTCGTATGAACCATAGACCCTCGCATCCCTACAATGCCGGGACAGAGCTCGTCCGGCGATCACCGACCAGGCAAGACGTTGCTTGCTTGCGTCAAGCTCGAAGCGAAACGTGAGGCTGGAAAAATCGTTGACGCTGCCCGATTTCCTACTTTTTCTTTTTTTCTTTTTGTTTTCCCCAACCCATCGATTTCCCATTTATAAAAAAAAGTCCCCAACCCATCTTTTCGCTCCGCCCTTCTTTCTCCTGCTCCATCCCTGGTCGTAACTCAGATCCGGGATCACATTGTAGGCTCTTATCCCCCCCCCCACCCCCGGTCATGCGACTACGGCCGTGCATGACATGAGTGCAACCCCTACGACAGCACGTGCCTTGCATTTTTATCGCAAGAAGGTCTTGAGCGCTTTTCTTCCTTCGTCGACTCGCGTCTAATTGTATCATACCTATTGATAGTACACCATACTGGCGTATTAATGTTCTGCCCCAATGCATTTTGCCCGCGTGGACCCTTTTTTGTCCTGCTGCCTCCCCTTCCTCGGCCTTGCCGATCGATTTTGCGCCTTGCACGCGATCGATGGCCCTTCGATTTTTGAACGCGTCCGTCCATCAAGGTGCACATCCCAACCCTTTTGAAGATGATCATGGACTGCTACGACGAGCGGCAGTACTCTTGCTGCCTGGACATGATGACCACGGCGGTCGAGGTCTACGGGGGCGCGGACGAGGCGGCGGAGCACTTCCGCGCCCTCCTGGGGCGAGCGTCGGCGCGCACGTTCGCCACGGTGCAGGTGGGCAGGGAGGGAAAAGGGATAGACTAGCGCTCGGTACTTCGGGACAGAGGGCGGGGGGGGGGGGGGGGGGGGGATACTTCATGGTTGTGCAAGCGGGAACCGTAGTCATATGACATAGACCCTGCGCATCCCTACACAATGCGGGACGGAGCACGTTGGGTTTTCACCAACCAGCAGACATTGCTTGCACAGACGCCGAAACGCATGAAGGTATTGGGCGAGTCGCGATGGAGGGTGAGCTGCATCCTGCTAAGAACCGCTCTGAGGCGGACTTGCATATGGACGACAGCTTCAATGAGTTAATTTAATTTCTGGTGTGGCACTTCGCGAGACAGCAGCATGGGTTTTACTATGTAACTGCCTCGCGGACGCCTTACCATATTAATCACTACGTGATACGACCATTTTCCCCTTGTGCGAACAAAGGTTCTCCACCCGCACAAATGTCTACTCGACCGCCAGCTTTGTGACCGCCAAAAAAATAACAAAAAAACGGCACCCTGGTTTGTCTAGCTCACGCAGCGAGTGGCGTGGTTTTACGCGTCGTTGCCAACCGACGCCAACCCAACCTATAAATATATCATATATTGGGGGGGGGGGTTACCTGTCATGCGGTGGAGGGGGGGGGGGGGTACATGTCGTGGCGAGGGGGAGGGGAGGGAGGGGGGTTACATGTCGTGAGCGGAGGGAGGGGGGTGTACATGTCGTTGGGGAGGGGGAGGGGGTACTCGTTTGTCGCTTGTCCTTACAATAGTCATTTGGCCATTGACCACGCATCCCGTTTGAGACGGAGCACCGTTGCTACTCCTATTAGAGACACCTCCAACAGCAGTTGGGTGCTCAGTGCGTTTTTCCAAGAATATCGCGCGCGTACCACGGCGGTATTCCCGTTTGTCACCGCGGTATTCCCGTTTTATCACCGCGGTAATCCCGTTTTTATCACCGCGATATTCCCCTTGTATCACCGCGGTAGTCCCGTTTATCTGTGGTATTCCCGTCTATGTATTCAATTTATCACCGCGGCATTACCCCCTCCTCCCGGCTCATCCTCGTTTTCCTCCCCTTCTCCTCCTCTTCCTCCTCCTCTTCTTCCTCCTCCTCCTCCTCCTCCTCCTCCTCTTCCCCCCCTCCCTCCCTCTTTCTCCTCTCCTCCATCTCCTCCCCTCCATCTCCTCCCTCCCGTCTTCCTCCTCCTGGTCTAAACCCCGTTCGTCGCGTGAAATCCCCGCCCCCCCCAAAAAAATAAATAAATAAAAAACCCCTTACATACTCGTACAACGCAGGCAGCTGCAAGGCCGGGGGAGGTCCCGCAGCTGGTGCGCGCGTACTTCGAGCTCCTGTTCCGCTTCCTTCTCTTCTGTCCAGCCGGGTTGCTGGCCTCTCCCGAGCTCGACACCGCGCTCCGCCTCGCCGTGGCCTGCGTCGGCGCCTCGGACTTGGAGCGGGAGTCGGCGAGGGCTGTGCTGGTGTTCCTGGGGCAGCTGGCGGGGCGGTGCGGCGGGCAGCTGGACCGGTATAGGGGGGAGGTGGAGGCGGCGCTGGCTCCGCACGGGGAGGGGCTGACACGGCTCATGTTTGCGGCGCTTGCGGTGAGTGAGGGGATTAAGGGGTGGGAAAGGGGAAAGGAGGGGGAGGGGAGAGCAGGGGGGGGGAGGAAGCGAGGGGAGGGGAGGGAGGCGGAGGCGGAGGGCGAGGGAGGCGGAGGGGAGGGAGGGGAGGGGGGCGCCAGGGAGGGGAGGGAGGAGGGGGAGTTGAGGTACGGAGGGCGAAATCGGAGGAACGCCTGCAAAAATAAATTCGAGCGAGGCGTGACCTTTGGCGTGGGCGTGAGATTGGCGTCTCCATTTGACGACCTGGCCCTCACTTTGAGAAATTGACAGAAGACCGTGGGGTAATTGTTGGGAGAGGGGGGGGGGGGGGGGAGCGTTGCGTTGGAGGGCAAGAGCCTGTTTGTCCAAGGCGGACAGTGCATGAAGGCCCTCTCGTCCTTGTTTGTACGTAAGGCGTTTGGGAATTCGTGACCCGATGGCTCTGTGTGACTAGCTGCTTTGGGATTTTAGGTCATTCCATGGCCATCAGCCCACGAGGGGGACGTGTGCCGCCGACTGGCCAAAAAGGATGGATAGTTGTGCGGAGGCGGTATATATGCACGTACGGTGTATGACACGATGTGTTTTCGGCAAGCACACGTGGACAGAATCGTGTTGTAGGTCGAAGGCGTATGCGCGTGCGTGCGTGCGTACGTGTGAGATACACGCATGTCCTCCCCCCCTCCCGGCATTTCAGGGATGCGAGGGTCTATGGTCATACGACTACGGCCGTGCACGACATGAGTACACCGCCCGCCCCCACCCCTCCACCCCGCGTCTCTCGATTTTGAGTGATCGCCCATGATATACAGGCATCGCACGGCTATCAAACCGTTTTGTTTCGCTTCGCCACAACACTCATGGTCAATGTCTACCCGAAAAAAAAAATATATATATATGTGTATCATAGCGGATAACCCTGTCTCGCGTTATATCTCCGCCGCCGATGCGTCGCAATATTCCCCCCCCCCCTCGAGTCCCCAATCCCCCCGACGCAAAAAAACAACAGCTCAACTTTCCTTGACATCCCCCTCTCCCCCCTTGTGGTGTGTGTCCGCGTCACCGCAAAACCACCGCGTTTTTGTTTTTTGTTCAGGGTGCGTCGCCGTCTCTGCTGTGGCCGAACCTGATCGATGCGCTGTACGCGTTGCTGAGAGCCTTCTCGGACCCTCAGCACCTGGGGTTGTCTCACCAGTGGGTGTACGGAGCGCTGCGTGACGATCAAGTTTGTGCCGCCTTGGGCGAAGAGGTGCGACAGGAGGGTGCAAGGGGGGGGGGGGGTACTCATATTTTGCTTGCCTTAGCCATTTGACCATTGACCACGCATCCCTTTCGAGACGGGTGTGGGGGGGGGGGGTACTCGATGTCCATGCTTGGCCGTAGTCGTATGACCATAGACCCTCGCATCCCTACAATGCCGGGACGGAGCATGTCGGGTTTTCACCGACCTGGCAGACATTGCTATTGCTAGCACCAAGGGAGCGGTGGATATTGGTTATTAAGAGGAGTTGTTTGTGATTCTTTATTTTCACAATTCGCGCTCACGATAGGTATACCGACGTGATTACTGGATTGGTATCGGTCCCTTACAGCTTACCAAGGTATTGAGGTTCTTGGTAAATGCCGTTTTCGCTTAAAAAGGGTGAAGGTGCCTTAAAAGCGGCTACCTAACCTTGCACCTGGTTTATAGGATCGTCTATTAGATCATACCAGGTATGATATGTTTTACCTGGTATTGTAAGCCTAATGCGTACGCTTGATGTGGTGATGATATGTTGTACCTGGTATTAAAAGCCTAATGCGTACGCTTGGTGTGAAGATATGTTGTACCTGTTAATAGTATTAAAGTATAATGCGTACTCTGCGTGTCGTGATGATGTGATGGCAGATATGTCTCGATAAGGCTGGAGACGATCCGAGACAACATGCTGCTCCAGCTGGCGGCGTATGTAGCGCTGCTTGTGTCTTCGAAGATGTCCGAAACTTGCCACCTGCGGATGACCAACTTGGAGAGCCTAACCGGACGCATGTTCACCCCGCTTCAGGTAAGAGAGAGAGACGCGACACAGCGGACCAAACAGACAAAAAGACACAGAGAGAGAGAGCAAGAGAGAAAGAGAGTAGGAGAGAAAGCTATGATACCTCAATGCTGCTATGCTGCTCCTCCTGTCTTTGTTATTATATGTCTGATGCACCGATTCTATCGATGACGATGGATGCTGCTCCGCTTTCCTTACGAATTCGGAGGAGAGAACGCGAGAGGGAGGACGAACCAGTTATAGCCTACAGAGTGGGATGATAATCTTATTAATACTCGTAGTGGATTACCACGGGCTGCAGTGCGATTTACCGGTATTTCACGTTCGGTAATTTTTCCTGTTTACCTGGGGTGCCGTTTGGCTTTTGCCCATTTCTTGTAACGGAGCAGAATACAACTAAACCTTCGTGCGACTCGCCCAACACCTCACGACGCTTCGCGCTTGGTGCAAGCACGATTGCGTGCTTGGTTGATGAAAACCCAACGAGCTCCTTCTCGGCATTCTAGGGATGCGAGGGTCTACGGTCATACGACTACGGCCATGCACGATATGAGTGCACCCCTCGCCCCTTCCCCCCGGTGTCTATAATAGGAGTAGGAACGGTGATTTTTTTTCCTCCTCCCGTTGCGCTTTAGTTGTGAGGGGGTCGCGGTCGCGACGACTTGCACCGTTCCTACTCCTATTATAGACACCGGGGGGAAGGGGCGAGGGGTGCACTCATATCGTGCATGGCCGTAGTCGTATGACCGTAGACCCTCGCATCCCTAGAATGCCGAGAAGGAGCTCGTTGGGTTTTCATCAACCAAGCACGCAATCGTGCTTGCACCAAGCGCGAAGCGTCGTGAGGTGTTGGGCGAGTCGCACGAAGGTTTAGTTGTATTCTGCTCCGTTACAAGAAATGGGCAAAAGCCAAACGGCACCCCAGGTAAACAGGAAAAATTACCGAACGTGAAATACCGGTAAATCGCACTGCAGCCCGTGGTAATCCACTACGAGTATTAATAAGATTATCATCCCACTCTGTAGGCTATAACTGGTTCGTCCTCCCTCTCGCGTTCTCTCCTCCGCCCCCCCCCCCCTCCCTCCGCTCGCTCGCTCCTTGCGTTATATCCCAACGAACACATTTTGTGTTTCTTGTTCCAGGAGCGACAACACGTGATGGATGCGGTGTTACGACTGCTGAACGACAGCCGGTCCCGATTCAAGGCGCTCATGCTAGACCTGGCCAAGATTTGCCACAACGAGATGACGAAGGACGGTCTCCTTGCGTACTTCTTGTAACAACACATTTCTTTTTTGTCTTTTAAGCAAAGCAAAACAAAACGTTGCTATCATTCATACCACTCTGGTCCGGAAATGTAACGAACCGTTTTTTGGTGTTAATATTAATACCCAAACAGCCCTTACAAACGCTCGGACAGAGAAATGTAACGGCCGTTTGGGTGTTCATACGGAAACCCCCAAAGGTTCTTATATTTCCGGACAGAGTGGTATATAGTCGCCAATTCTTCCTTTTCCTCTAGTCTGGTGCCTTCAGGTACCTCTAGCAAACCCCGCCACGCGACGACGCCTACTTACTATACGTAACGTTCGGGAACCTAATGTATATTCGCTCGTAAAGCAGCAGCAGCAAGCAAAGCAGCAGCAGCATCGGCGGTCTAGGTGGATTTTGTCAAAGATTATTTATGCATTACACGGGGGCGGCAGTGAGCCGGCCGTCCAGTTTAGGAGCTGAGTGTGGATGAGCGGTGATTGGCTGCTTTGGTGGAGCGTTGACCGGTGATTGGCTGCTTTAGTGGAGCGTTGACCGGTGATTGGCTGCTTTAGTGGAGCGTTGACCGGTGATTGGCTGCTTTAGTGGAGCGTTGACCGGTGATTGTCTGCTTTAGTGAAGCGTTGACCGGTGATTGGCTGCTGTAGTGGGGGGGGGGGGGTCGTCGGCGCCCAGCGGAAGCTTGGCGGTTTTTTTTCTGTACGAGAGCTGTATTTCAGGCGCGCAATCGTGTTTTGACGTGGGGTTGTTCGCTGCGCGCAGGCAAAGTTTGAGGATGCTCGTTTTCCCGGCATCTTCGTCCACGCAGCTTTGTAGCGGGGGCGTGTGTGCAACCCGCCTCGTCCCGTTCTCGTCCTTGCGGCCCGGCGCACCCTCGGGCATACCGATGTAAGGTGGTCGTTAGATGAAGGAGGGCGGGGGGGGGGCGGGGAGAGGGACTGCTTGTCGTGAAAGGAGGTGTTGTTGGAGATGTGGCTGCTGTCGAGCTATGTTGCGTTGGTTCGAATGCGTTGATGGGAGATGACAATGCCTGTCGAGCTATTTTTGCGGTGATTCTTGAAGCCGATGCTGGGAGATGGCACTGCCTGTCGATGCAACTGCCTTGAAGATGTTGTTGGCGGATGGACGGCACTGCTGTGCAGCCGACTGATTGCCTTGGAGTTGTTGTGGTTGTTGTTGTTGTTGTTGTGGGGAGATAGATAGCACTGCTGCTGTCGCGACAAATTGCTTTTGAGAATGTATTTGTTGGAGATAAGACGGTACTGCTGTCGAGCCAATCGCTTTTACAATACTGTTTGTTGGAGATAGACGGCACGCTGCTTTCGCGGCAATTTCTTCGAAGTTGTTGGAAGACAGATGGCACTGCCGTCGATCCAATTGCGTTAACGTTGCTGTTGGAGACGGACGGCACTGCTGTCGAGCCAAGTGTACACCATCCTCGTACGTAGGTTGCTTATTGTTGTGACGTACCGTTCCTGATGGGCGCTCGCGGTATTTTGGGGATTCCCCCGAGGCGTCGCTTTGCAGAGCCCCGTTTTTGGCTGGTCCCCGTGGCAGCCTGCGTGCTGCCGTCGCACCCCGCTAGCGCTGACGGTGCGTGTCGGGCTGCGTTGCGTGTCGGCCGGTACGGCACGAGTAGTAGCAGTAGTAGTTGTGGTCGTAGTAGTAGTCAGTCGTAGTGGTGTTTTTTGTCGATATTTTTCCTGGGGACATCGGATCTACAGGGAAGGAGTGGCGCGTGCTTTCCCTTCCGACTCCGATTCCTCGATAGGGTGTACCGTTTATATATATATATACTTATACATATATGGTGGAGGGTGAAAATTCGGCCTACCAACTGTTGATTTTTGTTGCTGTTGTTTTTTTTTTGCTTTCTGAGCCATGGTGGCGATGCAGGCTCTCTTGTGTCCGCAGAAATTGTCGGGCTGGATTGACGCTATCGATCATGATTATATTTGCGGTGGGGAAGAGAGGAGCGCGGAGTTCCGCCGGCGGCTGCCGGCCATGCCCCCCCCGCCCCTCCCTTCCTCCCTCCCTCGTCCCTCCCTCCGGAGGAGAGAACGCGAGAGGGAGGACGAACCAGTTATAGCCTACAGAGTGGGATGATAATCTTATTAATACTCGTAGTGGATTACCACGGGCTGCAGTGCGATTTACCGGTATTTCACGTTCGGTAATTTTTCCTGTTTACCTGGGGTGCCGTTTGGCTTTTGCCCATTTCTTGTAACGGAGCAGAATACAACTAAACCTTCGTGCGACTCGCCCAACACCTCACGACGCTTCGCGCTTGGTGCAAGCACGATTGCGTGCTTGGTTGATGAAAACCCAACGAGCTCCTTCTCGGCATTCTAGGGATGCGAGGGTCTACGGTCATACGACTACGGCCATGCACGATATGAGTGCACCCCTCGCCCCTTCCCCCCGGTGTCTATAATAGGAGTAGGAACGGTGATTTTTTTTCCTCCTCCCGTTGCGCTTTAGTTGTGAGGGGGTCGCGGTCGCGACGACTTGCACCGTCTTTGCCTACTCCTATTATAGACACCGGGGGGAAGGGGCGAGGGGTGCACTCATATCGTGCATGGCCGTAGTCGTATGACCGTAGACCCTCGCATCCCTAGAATGCCGAGAAGGAGCTCGTTGGGTTTTCATCAACCAAGCACGCAATCGTGCTTGCACCAAGCGCGAAGCGTCGTGAGGTGTTGGGCGAGTCGCACGAAGGTTTAGTTGTATTCTGCTCCGTTACAAGAAATGGGCAAAAGCCAAACGGCACCCCAGGTAAACAGGAAAAATTACCGAACGTGAAATACCGGTAAATCGCACTGCAGCCCGTGGTAATCCACTACGAGTATTAATAAGATTATCATCCCACTCTGTAGGCTATAACTGGTTCGTCCTCCCTCTCGCGTTCTCTCCTCCGCCCCCCCCCCCCTCCCTCCGCTCGCTCGCTCCTTGCGTTATATCCCAACGAACACATTTTGTGTTTCTTGTTCCAGGAGCGACAACACGTGATGGATGCGGTGTTACGACTGCTGAACGACAGCCGGTCCCGATTCAAGGCGCTCATGCTAGACCTGGCCAAGATTTGCCACAACGAGATGACGAAGGACGGTCTCCTTGCGTACTTCTTGTAACAACACATTTCTTTTTTGTCTTTTAAGCAAAGCAAAACAAAACGTTGCTATCATTCATACCACTCTGGTCCGGAAATGTAACGAACCGTTTTTTGGTGTTAATATTAATACCCAAACAGCCCTTACAAACGCTCGGACAGAGAAATGTAACGGCCGTTTGGGTGTTCATACGGAAACCCCCAAAGGTTCTTATATTTCCGGACAGAGTGGTATATAGTCGCCAATTCTTCCTTTTCCTCTAGTCTGGTGCCTTCAGGTACCTCTAGCAAACCCCGCCACGCGACGACGCCTACTTACTATACGTAACGTTCGGGAACCTAATGTATATTCGCTCGTAAAGCAGCAGCAGCAAGCAAAGCAGCAGCAGCATCGGCGGTCTAGGTGGATTTTGTCAAAGATTATTTATGCATTACACGGGGGCGGCAGTGAGCCGGCCGTCCAGTTTAGGAGCTGAGTGTGGATGAGCGGTGATTGGCTGCTTTGGTGGAGCGTTGACCGGTGATTGGCTGCTTTAGTGGAGCGTTGACCGGTGATTGGCTGCTTTAGTGGAGCGTTGACCGGTGATTGGCTGCTTTAGTGGAGCGTTGACCGGTGATTGTCTGCTTTAGTGAAGCGTTGACCGGTGATTGGCTGCTGTAGTGGGGGGGGGGGGGTCGTCGGCGCCCAGCGGAAGCTTGGCGGTTTTTTTTCTGTACGAGAGCTGTATTTCAGGCGCGCAATCGTGTTTTGACGTGGGGTTGTTCGCTGCGCGCAGGCAAAGTTTGAGGATGCTCGTTTTCCCGGCATCTTCGTCCACGCAGCTTTGTAGCGGGGGCGTGTGTGCAACCCGCCTCGTCCCGTTCTCGTCCTTGCGGCCCGGCGCACCCTCGGGCATACCGATGTAAGGTGGTCGTTAGATGAAGGAGGGCGGGGGGGGGGCGGGGAGAGGGACTGCTTGTCGTGAAAGGAGGTGTTGTTGGAGATGTGGCTGCTGTCGAGCTATGTTGCGTTGGTTCGAATGCGTTGATGGGAGATGACAATGCCTGTCGAGCTATTTTTGCGGTGATTCTTGAAGCCGATGCTGGGAGATGGCACTGCCTGTCGATGCAACTGCCTTGAAGATGTTGTTGGCGGATGGACGGCACTGCTGTGCAGCCGACTGATTGCCTTGGAGTTGTTGTGGTTGTTGTTGTTGTTGTTGTGGGGAGATAGATAGCACTGCTGCTGTCGCGACAAATTGCTTTTGAGAATGTATTTGTTGGAGATAAGACGGTACTGCTGTCGAGCCAATCGCTTTTACAATACTGTTTGTTGGAGATAGACGGCACGCTGCTTTCGCGGCAATTTCTTCGAAGTTGTTGGAAGACAGATGGCACTGCCGTCGATCCAATTGCGTTAACGTTGCTGTTGGAGACGGACGGCACTGCTGTCGAGCCAAGTGTACACCATCCTCGTACGTAGGTTGCTTATTGTTGTGACGTACCGTTCCTGATGGGCGCTCGCGGTATTTTGGGGATTCCCCCGAGGCGTCGCTTTGCAGAGCCCCGTTTTTGGCTGGTCCCCGTGGCAGCCTGCGTGCTGCCGTCGCACCCCGCTAGCGCTGACGGTGCGTGTCGGGCTGCGTTGCGTGTCGGCCGGTACGGCACGAGTAGTAGCAGTAGTAGTTGTGGTCGTAGTAGTAGTCAGTCGTAGTGGTGTTTTTTGTCGATATTTTTCCTGGGGACATCGGATCTACAGGGAAGGAGTGGCGCGTGCTTTCCCTTCCGACTCCGATTCCTCGATAGGGTGTACCGTTTATATATATATATACTTATACATATATGGTGGAGGGTGAAAATTCGGCCTACCAACTGTTGATTTTTGTTGCTGTTGTTTTTTTTTTGCTTTCTGAGCCATGGTGGCGATGCAGGCTCTCTTGTGTCCGCAGAAATTGTCGGGCTGGATTGACGCTATCGATCATGATTATATTTGCGGTGGGGAAGAGAGGAGCGCGGAGTTCCGCCGGCGGCTGCCGGCCATGCCCCCCCCGCCCCTCCCTTCCTCCCTCCCTCGTCCCTCCCTCCCATAAACACACTTCGTGATACGATAATTCCCCTTGTGCGGAGCACAGGTTCTCCACCCCGCACAAATGAATGGTGGTGGTGGGGGGGGAGGGGGTACTCGATATTCATGCATGGCCGTAGTCGTATGGCCATAGACGCTCGCACCCCTACAATGCCGGGACGGAGCATGCCGGGTTTTCAACGACCAGGCAGACATCGCTAGGGGGGGGGGTACTTTTTTGTTGCTTGCCTTAGTCATTTGACCATTGACCACGCATCCCTGTCCGAGACAGAGCACCGTTCCTACTCCTATTATAGACACCGGGGGGAAGGGGCGAGGGGTGCACTCATATCGTGCATGGCCGTAGTCGTATGACCGTAGACCCTCGCATCCCTAGAATGCCGAGAAGGAGCTCGTTGGGTTTTCATCAACCAAGCACGCAATCGTGCTTGCACCAAGCGCGAAGCGTCGTGAGGTGTTGGGCGAGTCGCACGAAGGTTTAGTTGTATTCTGCTCCGTTACAAGAAATGGGCAAAAGCCAAACGGCACCCCAGGTAAACAGGAAAAGTTACCGAACGTGAAATACCGGTAAATCGCACTGCAGCCCGTGGTAATCCACTACGAGTATTAATAAGATTATCATCCCACTCTGTAGGCTATAACTGGTTCGTCCTCCCTCTCGCGTTCTCTCCTCCGCCCCCCCCCCCTCCCTCCGCTCGCTCGCTCCTTGCGTTATATCCCAACGAACACATTTTGTGTTTCTTGTTCCAGGAGCGACAACACGTGATGGATGCGGTGTTACGACTGCTGAACGACTTCCCCCCCCCCCCCCCCCCCCCTCCCTCCGCTCGCTCGCTCCTTGCGTTATATCCCAACGAACACATTTTGTGTTTCTTGTTCCAGGAGCGACAACACGTGATGGATGCGGTGTTACGACTGCTGAACGACAGCCGGTCCCGATTCAAGGCGCTCATGCTAGACCTGGCCAAGATTTGCCACAACGAGATGACGAAGGACGGTCTCCTTGCGTACTTCTTGTAACAACACATTTCTTTTTTGTCTTTTAAGCAAAGCAAAACAAAACGTTGCTATCATTCATACCACTCTGGTCCGGAAATGTAACGAACCGTTTTTTGGTGTTAATATTAATACCCAAACAGCCCTTACAAACGCTCGGACAGAGAAATGTAACGGCCGTTTGGGTGTTCATACGGAAACCCCCAAAGGTTCTTATATTTCCGGACAGAGTGGTATATAGTCGCCAATTCTTCCTTTTCCTCTAGTCTGGTGCCTTCAGGTACCTCTAGCAAACCCCGCCACGCGACGACGCCTACTTACTATACGTAACGTTCGGGAACCTAATGTATATTCGCTCGTAAAGCAGCAGCAGCAAGCAAAGCAGCAGCAGCATCGGCGGTCTAGGTGGATTTTGTCAAAGATTATTTATGCATTACACGGGGGCGGCAGTGAGCCGGCCGTCCAGTTTAGGAGCTGAGTGTGGATGAGCGGTGATTGGCTGCTTTGGTGGAGCGTTGACCGGTGATTGGCTGCTTTAGTGGAGCGTTGACCGGTGATTGGCTGCTTTAGTGGAGCGTTGACCGGTGATTGGCTGCTTTAGTGGAGCGTTGACCGGTGATTGTCTGCTTTAGTGAAGCGTTGACCGGTGATTGGCTGCTGTAGTGGGGGGGGGGGGGTCGTCGGCGCCCAGCGGAAGCTTGGCGGTTTTTTTTCTGTACGAGAGCTGTATTTCAGGCGCGCAATCGTGTTTTGACGTGGGGTTGTTCGCTGCGCGCAGGCAAAGTTTGAGGATGCTCGTTTTCCCGGCATCTTCGTCCACGCAGCTTTGTAGCGGGGGCGTGTGTGCAACCCGCCTCGTCCCGTTCTCGTCCTTGCGGCCCGGCGCACCCTCGGGCATACCGATGTAAGGTGGTCGTTAGATGAAGGAGGGCGGGGGGGGGGCGGGGAGAGGGACTGCTTGTCGTGAAAGGAGGTGTTGTTGGAGATGTGGCTGCTGTCGAGCTATGTTGCGTTGGTTCGAATGCGTTGATGGGAGATGACAATGCCTGTCGAGCTATTTTTGCGGTGATTCTTGAAGCCGATGCTGGGAGATGGCACTGCCTGTCGATGCAACTGCCTTGAAGATGTTGTTGGCGGATGGACGGCACTGCTGTGCAGCCGACTGATTGCCTTGGAGTTGTTGTGGTTGTTGTTGTTGTTGTTGTGGGGAGATAGATAGCACTGCTGCTGTCGCGACAAATTGCTTTTGAGAATGTATTTGTTGGAGATAAGACGGTACTGCTGTCGAGCCAATCGCTTTTACAATACTGTTTGTTGGAGATAGACGGCACGCTGCTTTCGCGGCAATTTCTTCGAAGTTGTTGGAAGACAGATGGCACTGCCGTCGATCCAATTGCGTTAACGTTGCTGTTGGAGACGGACGGCACTGCTGTCGAGCCAAGTGTACACCATCCTCGTACGTAGGTTGCTTATTGTTGTGACGTACCGTTCCTGATGGGCGCTCGCGGTATTTTGGGGATTCCCCCGAGGCGTCGCTTTGCAGAGCCCCGTTTTTGGCTGGTCCCCGTGGCAGCCTGCGTGCTGCCGTCGCACCCCGCTAGCGCTGACGGTGCGTGTCGGGCTGCGTTGCGTGTCGGCCGGTACGGCACGAGTAGTAGCAGTAGTAGTTGTGGTCGTAGTAGTAGTCAGTCGTAGTGGTGTTTTTTGTCGATATTTTTCCTGGGGACATCGGATCTACAGGGAAGGAGTGGCGCGTGCTTTCCCTTCCGACTCCGATTCCTCGATAGGGTGTACCGTTTATATATATATATACTTATACATATATGGTGGAGGGTGAAAATTCGGCCTACCAACTGTTGATTTTTGTTGCTGTTGTTTTTTTTTTGCTTTCTGAGCCATGGTGGCGATGCAGGCTCTCTTGTGTCCGCAGAAATTGTCGGGCTGGATTGACGCTATCGATCATGATTATATTTGCGGTGGGGAAGAGAGGAGCGCGGAGTTCCGCCGGCGGCTGCCGGCCATGCCCCCCCCGCCCCTCCCTTCCTCCCTCCCTCGTCCCTCCCTCTCTCTCTTTCCATCCCCTCCTCGTAGTTGAGGTATCGGTTTGGCAGTTATTTTTTTTCTCAAGTCGTCACAAGTCGAGAGCTTTTCAGCGCGCCCCCGTCACTGTCCTGTGTGCTGCGGCATTAAGTTGTACGCGTGTGGGCGAGCTGGGCTAGCTGGCTGGTGGGAGATGCGATTTGTGTATTAGTAGGCTAGCCGGAGACAAGCCCTGGCTGCTGCTGGTGCTACTGCTACTGTTGTTGTAGCCAGTGGAGAGCGGATACTTTTCCTGTTTTTCGATTTCGATCTGCTTCGAGTTTGTATGTATAATATGATAGCCACGCACGTACCATCATTTATAGCTGTGTGGTGATTGATGTGCTGGGCTTTTATTACTTGGCGTGGTGTTTTCCTTCTCCAATAGCAGTAGTAGCGTGTTACGGACAGTGCGGTTAGCGCCTGCAGGAAAAGTCGAGAATCGTGTAACATAAGCGCGTTCAACGTGTTGCCCCACTCAACTCTTTCTGTGCTCGACAGAAGAAAAGAAGAAAAAAAAATGTGGAGTACGTACGAAGTACAACGAACGTAAGCTCCTTTTCGGTGAAATAAATAGTTTGTTAAAGTCCCTTTATGGGTGGTTGATTTTCGGGCGTGTTTGATCAACTTACACGTCGTCGTCGTCCTGTTTTTTTCTTGTCTTTCAAAAGCTGCGCTCGTTCGTATTCTTCCATGTGGGCGTGGGCGCGTTTGGTGGGAGAGAATATCACTACATGATTAGTGCTGTACCACTTGCTGTCGAAACGTGCCCGGTCTTGTCTTGTTTTGTCTCGTTTTTTTGTTTCGTCTTTTGTCTTGTCTGTGCATTACGTTACGTCTGTTTTGGTCATGTAAGCATTGAAGAAGAAAATGGATGCCGGGGTGAAAACAGAGAATAAAATAAAAAATAAAAAAAAATGGGGGACGCCTTTGTTCGGCAGTTTAGGGTTGCAGGTTTCTATCGAGTGAAAATCGCGAGCATCACCAAAATTGAGCGGGGGCAGCTTGTACGGTATTTGAGTCTCCAGAAAAGCAAGATCGAAATACACAATTTACTGCTGTATGTAGTAGTGAAAACTTGGATTTTTTTTTGCCTGTATGGGGCAATAAAGAACAGTTGTCACAAGTTGCGTTTGTTCGTGTGTGTTTCCGCGTTCGGTCTCGGGGTCAGGAAAAGAGATTCGGGCAACGAGCCACTTAGCGTTACTATTATACTACTAGAGTAGTTTTTTTTTTTTCGCGAAGTATTTCGCACTTTTTTTACGTATTTTTATGTTTTTGGGGGCGAGGGAGCGTTTTGAGTACGTGCGTTACGTTGTTAACGAGGTGGGTGTTGCCGCGGAGCGGGATTGGAGAGGAGATTTATTATGCGGTGTGTTTTTTGGTGCTACGGTCCGTGTGTTATAGCTCTAATTTATTTCATGTTGTATATAATACCATCGCCACGGTGTGGGTGGCGATTATAATGGGCCAGCTCTTATCTAGAAGAAGAGGAGCTGGACCTTTTTTTTTTGCTGATGAGGACGAGGCGCCTCGGAGATTCGGCGAGGGAGGGTGGCAAAGTGCAAGGCGTGACGCCAGCTATGATACTCGCACCCTTGCTGTTTTCCGGCGGTCGCAGTAAAGCGACGAGTGAGCCTCCTTTTTTCGAGACGTTTCATAGCTCGGAATGATCTGCACACCTCGGAAGGAAGCAGTATTGCTATGTTATTGTCACACGAAGTATCATTCATACTGCTACTACTACAGTCCGCGATGAAGGTAAAAATACTGTTAGTATTATTGTTGTGTAATCCTAAAGATATAGGCATAGATACTCGTAAATTTACGTACGAGCGTATTGTTTGTTGTTTGTGTTATCCGTTCACACAAGCAAACGTCTACGTATGTCAAATGGTTCTTATATCAAGCGTCCCAGTGTCTTGGACTACGTACGGATATACTGAGATCTCTTGAAACGGAAATACTGTACGTACGTACGAGTACGAATGCGTTTTTTCCCCCACTCTCAAACGATCCCAAACGATTGACGCCTATCTATGTCGATATTCGTACACCATATCGGTAGCTGACACACCCAACTATTACTATTAGCGGTCGGCACGAGCTCTCAGCTTCCCGGGTGCCCGGTATTAATGCTGAGTTACTGTTCATACTGGACTACTGTGTTACCCGATGATGTCAACCCGCTCCCCGGTTTTCCCCAACCATTGTTTTTCGTACCCCACTTCCAGACTACTGCGAGTACCCCTCTCTCGTGTCCAAGCTAGAAAACAGTGTACGCGTACCTCGCTAACTCTTTTTAAAATTCTATAGTAGTGCTGCAAGCATAATCCACTCCATATTATTTCCACTTTGACTACGGGGGGGCACAGTAAATAGGACCGATTACGAGGAGTACGTATTGTTAGTGAAAATAGAAACATACCACTCTGTCCCGAAATATAAGCACCTTTTTATTGACTATTAATGGGCAAAAGGTGCTTATATTTCGGGACAGAGTGGTACATATTTGTGTGTGTAGAGTGTAGAGTAGTAGGTCCTACCTGGTATTTCCTATGCCCCCCCTGTAATAGTTTGTCACCATCCATACTGGGGGGCAGTTGGCGTCGATAATTTGCAAAAAAGAACTGCGGAAGAAGAAACGCAATGAATGACAGTCAGCCAATCGACGTAAAGGTAGCTGGTTGGTGGGGTTTCAGCTGCTCGCCCACAAGAATGCTTCATTATACATACGTACCAGGTAGCTATGTACAGTCTATGCACGCAGTTTAAGGACTCAACATATTACCGGTGGTGTGTTTCAACTTCGAGAACCACCTGAGGTGGAAGACAACGAGCGCATACAACATCGGCCATCAATGTAAAGCCAATTATTAATATTACGGTGGACCATAGTAAATAGGACCAACGGTACAACACACAAAAACCTATATATTTACCTATTTTAATAACAATATATATATGGTCTTGTTTACTATGGTCCTCCGTAATACGAGTAACTGTACGAGTAGTGCAGTATACATGCGTAGCTCGGCTGGGTGGGGGTTGTCACCTGTTAAAAAAGGACCGCCAACTACTGTACAGTAGTGCTGGTATACAATACCTGGTAGGATTGTTGTTCGCACCAGTGGAGACAGAGGAGGGGGGGGAGGGGGTATTCAGTGTTATCATGCATGGCCGTAGTCGTATGACCACAATATAGGGGGTACATACTCAACACGCCACGGAATAAATGCGCTGCCGGCTGCCGAAGTAGGACGTGTGGGTGAAACAACTCGACGATAACAACAGCAACCCCCCCCGCCTCCGTGGGTATGCCAACTGCCCCGATTGTTCTGTTTTATTCGTAGCCTTGTTGCGTTGCGCTCTTCTTGTCGGTAACGGTGGACTACTAGTATTGGTATTTGTCGCCTTTTCGTATATTGGGCGCAACAACAGCAACACCAACAAGAGAGCAGCAACATCAACAACAACACCAGTTCGTCATAAAAGAGAGAGGTGAACAAGGTCACCACGGATACGAACGAAACCCACCTCAAAAAGGCAGATAAACACATTAATATATGCCTGGTACGAGGGAATGCTATTAAATAATAGCGTAGTTTATCGTTTAGGTGGGACATATATACTCGTGATGACTCGTACCTGTCGTCGTCTGGTCGTATGTCGTCGGTTCGTCGGTTCAAGGAACAAAATATAAAAATTGGCGTTACATTCGTTTCATGTTCCGTTTCGGACTCTTCTTACGTACGTACTGCTGCGCCCTGCATTTTGGTTCACAACGGACAGCGGACTACACAAGCAGCAGTAGGAGCACAGGCTTCATGGTAGAACCAACGCCCAATCAACGGAACCGCGTGCCAAGCGCCCAGCTGAGCAAGAAGAGCAGCAGCGCGGGAGATGCCTGCCACCAGATGGAGGAACAACAGGTGAGGTTCTTCTTCTACTTCTTCTGTTCTGTTCTGTTTGTTTTTTCGTTTTTCGTTTTTCGGTTTGGCATCGAGACGACGATGAAGGAGAGGGGAGAGCGCCATTGCGGGCATCGTTCGTGCAGGAAGGAGCAAGACAAGGACCGAGAAGCAGCACCACCAGCAGCGTATCCGTACGTGGAAGCACAGAAGGGCCACACCTACTACTTGCAGTCCCAACCAGTATACATATGATAGTGCAGCAATGCAGGAAACGATTCCGATCAACAGGCTCGGTCGCGCACCGCCACCACCGCACATCCCCAAGCAAACCGTACATCAACCAGTCAGCTCAGGAGTTTGAGTTTTTTTTTCATCACAGCAATAATAGAGGATACAGCAGCAGCAGCAGCAGCAGCAGCAGCAGCAGCAATACGGGGCAGCCAGTGCTATCAGACTGATTTGTAGCTCACAGTGGTTGGTGTATATCTAACACTGGACGATGTGCACAACGGCAACACAAACAACAGCACGACGACGGACGGCGGAGGACGCGGGCAATGATTCAGATTTTCTCGTCTGCGAAAAATTGAACAGTTCTGGGGCGCGGCGCCGACGCTTTACTACTACTTGTACTCGTACTGTGGTAATAGGCATCACCTACGTGGCCTGGCTGTGACTTTGCGATCGATGCACAATGGAGAAGAGACGTTTTAGTGTGTGTTAGTGCTGTGCTTCCAACGGTACACAGCAGCAGTATAGGAGGAGGACCAGGTACATAGCAGACAAACCGGGATCAAAACGGTAAATAAAGCAGACAGCAAGCAGCTGCGGAAATAATGCATCCCTCCGCTCGCCGGATGGTGGGTGGATTATTCTGTTCTGCTGCTTCTGCTGCTACTGCTGCTGCTGCTGCTGCTGCTGCTATTATAGTTGCCCTGCTCTCTTTTGTTGTCGATTATGCTGCCAAGAAACCGGAGGATCGAACCGTCTCGCCTGTCTGTGATGGCCGATGGGTCGTGGGCCAGGCACATCCAGCTTACCCAAGACTTCGGGTGTTCTGCTCTTCTTCAGGAAATAAATACATACATACATACATACATACATACATACATACATACATACATACATACATACATACATACATACATACATACATACATACGTACATAGCAACAGCAGCTCACAATCGATCAGGATGCCCCCGTACCAGTAAGAGGGTAGACTATCGCCATGCGTTGGCCGCTCGAGCGCCGTCGCGAACAACGACAGAACGCAACCCACGTCAACGGCTGGTACCTTCTGTCATACCGTCATACCTATATACCTTGTACCTGGTATAGTGTTGTACTTGTACCGGTTAACACTGGGTACGATGGCATTCCTATTCATACATACATTTCAGAGTACGGTCAGCGGTGTTGGATCTATAATTTGGATTAATTCATCACTTTACTTTGTTAGATTTTATTGAAGAGCACAAGTACATATCATACATGTCACCCTTTCAGACCTGTTTCAGACCTGTTCACATAGACAAACCTGGCAAGGGGTACTCTGGTGCCCCCATACCCTTCACCTTACATCTGACTGGTGAAACGTCGGCGAGGAGTCGGTAGAGGCATTCATAAGGGGGACTGCATTATTGGTATAAGTTTGTGAAGTATCCAGGGATGATTGATAAGTATATGTGAATGGTATGACTGAATAAGAGCTGTGCACATTGTCAGATGGCAAATCATGGAACAATAATATCGTATCGAAAGCTCCGATATATCTAAATGTCGGAGTTTCGATATATCGTATCGAACTACTGTACTACGACGATAGAGGAGAGGGGGCACTCAACGGCAATGTGGGCGCCCCCGAAAGTACATGATCCAGTCTATGATACCTCCTCTCATCTCAACCAAAGGAATCAAGGGAACCTGGCTCTGGAATATAAAACTCACATATTTATCCATAACATGACCAACCACAAACCGCGCAACTTCTTGTTCTTGTTAATTTTGCAATGTATGTACATGTTGCCACTACTTGAAACCGTGAAATGTTGCGGCCTGACCGGGCCTGAAAAAAATACGCGCAGAGAAACCTTTACGCCTTGGTCACCCCCCCCCCAACCGTGATCCGCGGTCCCTCGCCCTCCACTACTGTACGTATCAACCTTTGTCTTGGACTTATTAACACTCAGCAGGTGGTCGAGCGGACTAGCTCCGGCGGTATGTCCTCTGCTGCGCCATGCCGCACGGGGGGCACGGGAGGGCGTGCTGCAAACGACTGCGCATGCTCAGTCATAGCACCGGGGCGGTTTGCCGGGAGCGATCAAGCAAAACTCCTGACCAAGGCACTGCTCACGGTCGCCGGTCATTTGAAGTCGTGAGTGCTTTCTTCGCCATGCTCCGCGCTTTCTCTGTAAATTGAATGCATCAGTATATTTTGGGATAAGAGCTAAAAGTACGTTCGTACACGTCGAGTACGAGAGCTGCACGTTTTATGGGAGACTCTAAAGCCATGTGAAACTATTGAAATTGGGACCTAACCCGAGAAGCAGCACAGACGCCCTACCAATTTTAAACGGAAGGCATGCAAAACAATTTCACGAGATAACGCCGACGTATAGAGACGGGGCTAAGTTGCAACTCTGAGTATCACATCGTATACACTCGCGCACACGAAATCAATGATAATGGCATCCTCCCTTCTACCCCTCCGCCCGTCCCACGTAAAAAAGGCCGAAGAACGTCTCCAATGAATTTTTCGACGCTGGTCTGGGGATCGTTCTCATCGCCCTGGTAGAGTCACGCACGTCGCCCAAGTACCAGCAACTACAAGCCTCTTCTGGCGTTGACCGTGGGAGGGCGGCAATGGGTAGCGTTGCCAAGTGGGCCCTAGAAATGTGCCGAGCAGCTAACAAGCGCGAGCTTACCCTCGAGCTTCTGCGTAAGGCGGAAAACGCCTCCTCGGCCACGAAGGCGACTATTTTGAAGCGCTTTCACTCGGTCCGAAACCCGGTTTCCGTCTGCCGTGAGCTGGGTACGGTGGTGAAAGCATTAGTGACAGCGTTGACCGACGTCAAGGCGGTGGGAGACAGCCCCAACGAAACCAGCACCGCCACTGCCGGAACCATCCTTCCCGCTTGCAAAAAATCGGCCTTACCCTCTGGTGAAGCGTTGATGCCCCGACAAAAAGAATCTGGGATTGTCCTCATCGCCTTGGCAGAGTCACGTACGTCGCTCAAGCATCAGCAGCTACAAGTCTTCTCTGGCGTTAACCGTGGGAGAGCGGCAATCGGTAGCGTCGGGAAATGGGCACTAGAAATGTGCCGAGCGGTGAACAAGAGCGAGCTTACCCTCGAGAATCGGCGTAAGGTGGAAAACGCCTCCTCGGCCACGAAGGCGGGTCGTTTGAAGCGCTTTCACTCGGTCCGAAACCCGATTTCCGTCTGCCGTGAGCTGAGTACGATGGTGAAAGCGTCGGTGAGAGGGTTGGGCGACGTCAAGGCGGTAGGAGACAACTCCAGCAAAACCAGCACCGCCACTGCCGGAACCATCCTTCCCGCCTGCAAACAATCGTCTTTACGCTCTGGTGAAGCGTTAATGCCCCGACAAAAAGCCCTGGCAGAGTCACGTACGTCGCTCAAGCACCAGCAGCTACACGTCTTCTCTGGCGTTAACCGTGGGAGGGCGGCAATCGGTAGCGTTGCCAAGGGGGCCCTAGAAATGTGCCGAACGGCGAACAAGAACGAGCTTACCCTCGAGCTTCGGCGTAAGGCGGAAAACGCCTCCTCGGCCACGAAGGCGCGTCTTTTGAAGCGCTTTCACTCGGTCCGAAACCCGGTTTCCGTCTGCCGTGAGCTGAGTACGGTGGTGAAAGCGTTGGTGAGAGGGTTGGCCAGCGCCAAGGCGGTGGGAAATAGCTCCAACGAGATCAGCACCGCTACGGACGGAACCGTTCTTCCCGCCTGTAACAACTCGTCCTTACCCACTGGTGAAGCGTCGATTCCTCGACCAGAAGAACTTCCGCAGACCCAGCAGCTTACGGTCAACAGTGAACAGACGCAGCAGGCAGAGGTACTCGGCACTGCGGTTACTGCCGGTAGCTCCGCGGTACCGGAACGCACCGGCGCTGGTGCCCGCGAAGGCGCAGCGGCGAGCGGCGTGGTCGAGCCGACCGCAGCGCAAGTCGATGGCGATGTTGCTGCCCTGGGTGGTGTTGATTCTGTGGACGCAGCCATGCAGGACAAGACCGCGACGCCTGGCGAGACGGGAGACGCTGTCGATGTGGTGGCGGGTTTGGACAGCAGCCCGGCCGGCGGGGCTGATGGAAGCCGTTCTCTCCGACCGACACTAGAGCAAGACCCACTTCGCAGCAACGTTCAAGCCACCCAGCATGTTTCCCACAAGGATGCCCCCCCACCAGCAACAGAGCTAAGAGTCGGATGCGGGGGTCGGGTACTATATGTACGAGTACCAGTACGCTGCAAGCAGTAACAGAGTATCATATACCAGGTAATTTTTAATATGCGATGATATCTGTACAGTATTCATGCGTGCGTGGTATTCAGCAGTACGATAGTGGTCGGTGTGTGCGTGGATATAGTACCGGGCAGGGCCTCGCGTGCGCTCGCGGGCGTGGACATGAGGGCGGTGGGCGCTGCAGCAACGTTTACCAAGAATATGGTGATGGAGAGCGCACATACAAAGCACACACGCTCTTTTTTTTTACACGCAGCTACTACTGTACATGCATATACNGGTGTGGGTGGGGGTCGGGGCGGGGGTTGGGTTGGGGGTCCGGGTAGGGGTGGAGGTGGGGGGCGGGATGGGAGAGAGGTTCATGTCCACCTCGAGGAGGCTATCAAGGGGCGAGCAGTAGCCACCGTATTATTCAACCGAGAACGGCAACTCCGGAAGGAGGACGCCGACAGGCACCTGGTTGAGTTAGAGGAGGTAAGGCTACAGGCTACTGTAGGTGCCTGATTGGCTTGCGGTTTTTCCCGCACGCTGCCGCCGCCAACTTATGTACTTATGTATGATGTCGCCGCTCTCGTGTACAGGCAGGCTCGGTTTCGATCTGACGAGAGCTACGGTGGGGATAGTTATAGATAGCACCCAATGTTTCTGAAACTTCTGACATGAGGAGCTCTATACTCTACGAGCCCAATAACCGAATTTCAGGAACATAAATGTAAGCTATTCAACAGTCCCGACGCACAAGCCCACAAGCTAGTCATTTATCGAATAAGTTTTTCTTTGTGAAATAATCCCACATCAAGATCCGAAGAGTATACAGTAGCGATAGGTACGCTCGTAGCTCCTCATTTGAGGAGTATACTAATAGTCAGTCAAAAATGTTTGGGCTCAAAAGCGCAACCCCAATACCTGCCGCAGTAGCACGGCTCTAAAACGGCAGGTTGGGATCTGTAGATGATCTAGATGATGATCTGTCTGTCCGCCCGTGATAAATCTAGATGATGATCTATCTGTCCGCCAGTGAGAAATGCCTCTTGGACAGCTCGTCCTTGGTGGCTGTGAGCTTGACGCACACCTGTTCCAGCGTTGACTCATGTTCACATTTTTTTTCTCGCCTATCTTCCGCAATGCCGCGTATCTGTGTGTACGTATGATATATATATATACGTGGTTGTTACGTATTGCGAGGGGTAAGCGCGGTGAGGTCAGGAGGGTAGCAGCACTTTCCATTTCTTGCAGCCGTCGCCGCATATGTATGATGTAAGTTTGCAGGTGGGCCGTGCTACTACTACAGGTATAGGTATAGGGTGGCAGTCTTAACACTTTTGAGCCCAAACTGTCAACGCTGGAACAGATTTGCGGCAAGCTCGCAGCCGCCAAGGACGAGCTGTTCAAGAGCCAGCACCTCGTTTCTGAGCTGAGGAAGGAGCTGGGAGAAGCACGGTCACCACCGGCCAACATGTCCACACCTCCCGTTCAGGTAAAAGGGCCGAAAGAAGAACGCGTTCGAGGTCACACTACGGCGGCGACCGCTCTACAGTAGGGGATTTCATAGGGGTTTCAGTTGTAAGGAAGCCTGCTACGATAGGGGTATGTAGCACTTGTTTTTGGCCAGCATATTTTCTGGCTGATGGGAAAATCTCAACTGAGAAAAACAAACCATCCACCGTACGTATCGTTTTTTGTTTGTTTTGTTTACGAGTACAACATATTTCGTTGGCGAAATCCTCGATCTAACAGCTGTTGCTTTTCAATTTTTATAAATATTGATCTATGATAGGCCATGGCATTCGTCATACATAGGGTTCAGCGTACAGTACGAGTACGTTCAACGGTTCTGAAAGCCATTTTTTTTGGGGGGGGGGTTAGTAGATTTAGAGTCCCTAACGTAAGGGATTTCCGAAAAATCGCCCCGTGCACCCTCTACCGTAGCATGCATRCTGGAGCCACAAACGTTTTTAGCTGTCAGAAATTCCTCAGACTCTCAAACTATCCAACATTAACCTTGTTGGACCCGATGCTGATTTTGTGAATGCATTCGTTCAAAGAGACCTATAGCCTATATATGAGGTTTGGTTGTGTACCGGGCTGAACTTACTGTTTTTCACAAATTGGTTACGTATCGGGCGTAGCTGCGGGGGGCCACAGTAAGTAGGACCAAATATTGTTAGTAAAACTAGCGAAATATGTAGGTTTTTGTGCGTACCGTGGGCCCTATTTACTATGGTCCACCGTAATGTTATTGTTCACAAAGAAAGGTCGGTTGTTTGGTGGAGGTTATAAAGCTTTTCGAAAGAGGAGGAGTCTCCGAGAGACTTGACGCTATCCCCTACCGTAAGCATGCACCTGGCCAACCTCCTCTTGCAAAATTAATCGGATGGCAAGTTTTTTGGCCAAGCTAACACTTGTCTACCCTTACCGCCGGTCGTTGGGCAATGGCCACGAGCGACCACATTCACAATAATACAGTTAGTTTCGTACCTACGCGCAATACTTACGGTAGTGATCCGTGGGTAAATCGTATGGGCCAATGTCCTTTCGCCGGCGACAGATAGGTACCGAGCAACACCACCCCGTGGACGCAACTTTCAAGCTAACTTCAGCGCCAGCCTGTCCGTGTTGTTTCGTTTATTGGGGAAACACAGATTTGTTCGAACGAGAAAGGAACGCAAGCGGCGGAGGACGTAGCGCGGTCGCAATGTGCGGTCCGCCTGGAAAAACTGACGGCAACGTGGGACACGTTCCAGCAGAGCCAAGCGAGGTGCGAAGTCTCTCTACCATGGCGTTTAGTTTTTAAGATAGAGTCGCCTTATACTTCTTGTGCTTGTTTTATCTTCTGGCGAATGGGTAAACGTACACCCGATAGTGTATTCAGACATGGTTCTGTCATGTTGGCAGTTCGAAGGGCGTCCGTAGTACAGCAGTAGCTTACATGTTTTTTTCACCTGAAAGTCGGTTGTTGGGGGTAGGGTATAGAAAGAGGTCCTCGACTGSAAAACCTCATTAATATGGGGTGCTATAAACACCTCTACCGCTGGTCGCGTCAGATCGAAACCGAGCCTGCCTGTACACGAGAGCGGCGACATACATACACACGTTGGTGGCCGCGGCGGCGGCGGCGGCGGCGTGCGGGGAAACCGCGAGCGAAACAGGCACTTACCGGTAGCATCTAGCCTCTCACCTCCTCCAACTCTACCAGGTGCCTGTCGGCGCCCTCCTTCCGGAGCTGTTTTTCCCGGTTAAGCAAGAGGTCGGCCATTGCTCGCGCCTTGATATATGTATTGAGCTCAACATTAACTCGTTCGAGCTGATCATCTCGGACTTGGAGAAGGGGGCCGGACACCTGAGCGCACGGGTTACCAGCTCGAGAAACGGCGGGGCGGCCGGCGGCTAACTTTAGCCTGAGACCTTCCAGCTCTTTCTGTACATTTGACGCATTGGAGTCCCCACCCCTACCCCGCCCCCCCCGCCCCCGACTCTCCGCTCTGGTGCTGGAGGGCGAACATACTTGTGGGAGACATGGGCCGCTCGAATGTTGTCGCGACGAGGATGTATTTTCCCGAGCACAGCTTCGGCAACCATGGTTGGTCTACGACGCAGATTTTTATGTTGCCTGTCTGTCATACCCCCCGTCGTGCGAGGGGGACTTCCTCTATGTAAGCGGTCAAATATCTAAGCCAATCTTCGCGAGCCAATCGAGCTACAGCATTTATGACTTCAAACCGATATCGGCGGTGGCTTCTATACCGACGACAACCCTCTCTTTTCCCACACCCTCCCGCCTTTTCTCTCGTGCCAGTTGGTTCGAGCGAAAAATTGCGAGGGTGTGGACATGGAGTTAAAACCGAGGGTTTCGTCGAAAAAAAAAAGCAAACGTCCTTGCCGGTTCGAAGCCATCAGTTGCTGTATCCCGATCGCCCGTCAAGGTTAACTCGGGTCGACCGCCTAGGGGAAATTCCCCTCGCGCGACCGGGGGTATAATGGACAGACGACAATGAAATCTGCTCGGTAGACCAACCCTTGTTGTCGAAGCTATGCTTGAGAAAAGGCATCCTCGTCGCGACAACATTCGAGCGGCCCATGTCTCCCACAAGAATATTCGCCCGTACGTACGTACGTACGTACGTATCATAACACCTCAGTACCATAGGGTGATATTTACAAGAAATAAGAAATTCGGAAGCCGTTATATTGAAGCTAGTATAAAACGCATACTCTCCTCTAATGTAAATAAGAAACCTAGCCTCCGTTTGTGAGTGTTTTTCATTATTAGGTGTCGTGTACTACTGCTGTACACCCCTTGGCAGTACAGAGTCGCTTTGTTCGCCCTAAGCTTAGCTCCCAATCTACCTCAGTAGGCTACTCCTCGCCGTTACGGGCATTGCGCGTAGCCGCAGGCGGGCATCAGCCCGCCGCGGCGAAGCCCCCCTTGTATATATATATATATACGTGGTTGTTACGTATTGCGAGGGGTAAGCGCGGTGAGGTCAGGAGGGTAGCAGCACTTTCCATTTCTTGCAGCAGTCGCCGCATATGTATGATACAAGTTTGCAGGTGGGCCGTGCTACTACTACAGGTATAGGTATAGGGTGGCAGTCTTAACACTTTTGAGCCCAAACTGTCAACGCTGGAACAGATTTGCGGCAAGCTCGCAGCCGCCAAGGACGAGCTGTTCAAGAGCCAGCACCTCGTTTCTGAGCTGAGGAAGGAGCTGGGAGAAGCACGGTCACCGCCGGCCAACATGTCCACACCTCCCGTTCAGGTAAAAGGGCCGAAAGAAGAACGCGTTCGAGGTCACACTACGGCGGCGACCGCTCTACAGTAGGGGATTTCATAGGGGTTTCAGTTGTAAGGAAGCCTGCTACGATAGGGGTATGTAGCACTTGTTTTTGGCCAGCATATTTTCTGGCTGATGGGAAAATCTCAACTGAGAAAAACAAACCATCCACCGTACGTATCGTTTTTTGTTTGTTTTGTTTACGAGTACAACATATTTCGTTGGCGAAATCCTCGATCTAACAGCTGTTGCTTTTCAATTTTTATAAATATTGATCTATGATAGGCCATGGCATTCGTCATACATAGGGTTCAGCGTACAGTACGAGTACGTTCAACGGTTCTGAAAGCCATTTTTTTTGGGGGGGGGGTTAGTAGATTTAGAGTCCCTAACGTAAGGGATTTCCGAAAAATCGCCCCGTGCACCCTCTACCGTAGCATGCACCTGGAGCCACAAACGTTTTTAGCTGTCAGAAATTCCTCAGACTCTCAAACTATCCAACATTAACCTTGTTGGACCCGATGCTGATTTTGTGAATGCATTCGTTCAAAGAGACCTATAGCCTATATATGAGGTTTGGTTGTGTACCGGGCTGAACTTACTGTTTTTCACAAATTGGTTACGTATCGGGCGTAGCTGCGGGGGGCCACAGTAAGTAGGACCAAATATTGTTAGTAAAACTAGCGAAATATGTAGGTTTTTGTGCGTACCGTGGGCCCTATTTACTATGGTCCACCGTAATGTTATTGTTCACAAAGAAAGGTCGGTTGTTTGGTGGAGGTTATAAAGCTTTTCGAAAGAGGAGGAGTCTCCGAGAGACTTGACGCTATCCCCTACCGTAAGCATGCACCTGGCCAACCTCCTCTTGCAAAATTAATCGGATGGCAAGTTTTTTGGCCAAGCTAACACTTGTCTACCCTTACCGCCGGTCGTTGGGCAATGGCCACGAGCGACCACATTCACAATAATACAGTTAGTTTCGTACCTACGCGCAATACTTACGGTAGTGATCCGTGGGTAAATCGTATGGGCCAATGTCCTTTCGCCGGCGACAGATAGGTACCGAGCAACACCACCCCGTGGACGCAACTTTCAAGCTAACTTCAGCGCCAGCCTGTCCGTGTTGTTTCGTTTATTGGGGAAACACAGATTTGTTCGAACGAGAAAGGAACGCAAGCGGCGGAGGACGTAGCGCGGTCGCAATGTGCGGTCCGCCTGGAAAAACTGACGGCAACGTGGGACACGTTCCAGCAGAGCCAAGCGAGGTGCGAAGTCTCTCTACCATGGCGTTTAGTTTTTAAGATGAGAGTCGCCTTATACTTCTTGTGCTTGTTTTATCTTCTGGCGAATGGGTAAACGTACACCCGATAGTGTATTCAGACATGGTTCTGTCATGTTGGCAGTTCGAAGGGCGTCCGTAGTACAGCAGTAGCTTACATGTTTTTTTCACCTGAAAGTCGGTTGTTGGGGGTAGGGTATAGAAAGAGGTCCTCGACTGGAAAACCTCATTAATATGGGGTGCTATAAACACCTCTACCGCTGGTCGCGTCAGATCGAAACCGAGCCTGCCTGTACACGAGAGCGGCGACATACATACACACGTTGGTGGCCGCGGCGGCGGCGGCGGCGGCGTGCGGGGAAACCGCGAGCGAAACAGGCACTTACCGGTAGCATCTAGCCTCTCACCTCCTCCAACTCTACCAGGTGCCTGTCGGCGCCCTCCTTCCGGAGCTGTTTTTCCCGGTTAAGCAAGAGGTCGGCCATTGCTCGCGCCTTGATATATGTATTGAGCTCAACATTAACTCGTTCGAGCTGATCATCTCGGACTTGGAGAAGGGGGCCGGACACCTGAGCGCACGGGTTACCAGCTCGAGAAACGGCGGGGCGGCCGGCGGCTAACTTTAGCCTGAGACCTTCCAGCTCTTTCTGTACATTTGACGCATTGGAGTCCCCACCCCCACCCCACTCGCCTGCATCCGACTCTCCGCTCTGGTGCTGGAGGGCGAACATACTTGTGGGAGACATGGGCCGCTCGAATGTTGTCGCGACGAGGATGTATTTTCCCGAGCACAGCTTCGGCAACCATGGTTGGTCTACGACGCAGATTTTTATGTTGCCTGTCTGTCATACCCCCCGTCGTGCGAGGGGGACTTCCTCTATGTAAGCGGTCAAATATCTAAGCCAATCTTCGCGAGCCAATCGAGCTACAGCGATTTATGACTTCAAACCGATATCGGCGGTGGCTTCTATACCGACGACAACCCTCTCTTTTCCCACACCCTCCCGCCTTTTCTCTCGTGCCAGTTGGTTCGAGCGAAAAATTGCGAGGGTGTGGACATGGAGTTAAAACCGAGGGTTTCGTCGAAAAAAAAAAGCAAACGTCCTTGCCGGTTCGAAGCCATCAGTTGCTGTATCCCGATCGCCCGTCAAGGTTAACTCGGGTCGACCGCCTAGGGGAAATTCCCCTCGCGCGACCGGGGGTATAATGGACAGACGACAATGAAATCTGCTCGGTAGACCAACCCTTGTTGTCGAAGCTATGCTTGAGAAAAGGCATCCTCGTCGCGACAACATTCGAGCGGCCCATGTCTCCCACAAGAATATTCGCCCTCAAGCGCCAGAGTGGAGAGTCGAGTGCGGGGGGAAGGGGTGGGGGTGGGGACTCGAATGCGGCAAAGGTACAGAAAGAGCTGGAAGGTCTCAGGGTAGAGTTCGCCGCCGGCCGCCCTGCCGTTGCTCGAGCTGGTAACCCGTGCGCTCAGGTGTCCGGCCGCCTTCTCCAAGTCCAAGACGCTCAGCTCGAACGTATAAATGATCAGCTGAATAACTCTATCAAGGCGCGAGCAATGACCGCCCTCTTGCTTAACAGAGAAGGTAACTCCGAAAGGAGGACGCCGACAAGCGCCTGGTAGAGTTGGAGGAAGTGTGCTACTGAAGTGCCTGATCAGCTCACGGCTGCCCGTACGCCGCCGCCAACGTATGTATGTATGCATGCTGTCGCCGCTCTCGTGTACAACCAGGCTCGGTTTCGATCTGACGTGTGCTACAGTAGCGGAGTATCTATAGCACCCAGTGTTTCTGAGTCTCTAGACTTGAGGAGCACTTTATATATATACCCTACCCCCAACGACCGACTTTGCGAGAGAAAAAAAAAGCAGATAAGCCCCGATATACGATCCCATCGGGCTACCAGGTACCAGGGTATGTATATATCTAGGTGTCTAACGAATAACATGTTGTAAAATTCACACCGGACCCGAAAGATGTTAGGTATGATAGTGATAACTCCTCAGTCACTATGGTTGATTACGATGGTTGGGGAGCGCTCTCCGTCAGTGATACAAATGGTTGGGCTATACTATAATCAAGTGCAACCCCTCCTGCCGTAGAACGCCCCCCCGACAGGCACTAGACTACCGTACGGAATCAGATTTCGTGAGACATGGCTGGCTGCCGTGGGTAATTGATTTGAGGCTGAACCGTACTGTAGCATTCCGTAAGGTTTTCTTCTTTGTTTATAGTGCCAGTCCCGCGATTATTGCGCTCGTGCGCCGGTTGTACTCGTACTGAAGTCCCCGTACGTAGACTATATACTACACTGACAAAATGACTCAACTCTAATTTCAAGTAATGTGTCCCCAAAAACCGTGGGCGCAGTCCTATATAGGGGTGAATTCATGAAACGATTCGTTCGTGCCCCCTGCCCAATCGACGCCAATATCCTTTAAGGGCGAAAATGGAAGCGCTGGCGACCGTCCACACCAACGAAGCGACGGCCTCCTTCGATGGACATGCGAACGACGGAGATGAGGCACCGAGCTCTCCTTCTTCGTCTTCGTCTTCGTCTTCGTCTTCGTCTTCGTCTTCGTCTTCGTCTTTTTCTTCGTCTTCCTCACTGAAGCCCCCGACGCTCCCCGCAGCTCTCACCAAGAGCACAGTGATGGCCCCGGGAACGGAAACGGGTGCTCCCGACCTGTCGAGCCCCGTTGCTCCTTCATCACCAGACAAGGAGCAGTCATCAGGCGAATCGACAGCCATGTGCAGTACGTCTACCTCGCCTTCAGCCCTACCTACACCCCAGTCTGGCTCTGAACGCTCGGAGCTAGATGGTGCTTCAGGCGACGACGAATCTGGCGAGGCCGGCGCCAACGAGAACAACTCTAGCGAGGACGACTCAGGGGAAGACGATTCAGACCACGAAGGGACGGGGGGTTCTTGCACATCCGCGTCTCCCCTTTCCTCCACCCCCCTGGCGCGGGCCGACAGCGAACGACCCCCACACCTTACGGACAACTGGGCGTCCTGTTCATCACCCCCCTCTTCCCCCCCGGCGCGGGCCGACAGCGAAGTACTCCCCCACCTTACGGACAGCCGGGCGTCCTGCTCATCTTCCCCCTCCTCGTCTTCTTCTTCTGGTTCTTGTGCTTGTTCCTGTTCTGGTTCTTCTTGCTCGTGTTCTGCCGCATCGTCGGAATGTTCCGAGGATTCCGAGGATTCCGAGGAAGTGCGGGCTACCCTCTCCAGGGAACAGGTCCAGGCAACGTCGGCTCGCAGGGAAGTGCTGCAGCAGGCGGAAGGTGTGGGCTTCATGGCGTCGCTCAGCGACATGGAGAAGGGCGTGGTGACGAAAGGGAAGAGGATTGGAGGCGGGGGGGGCGGAGACGTGTTTGATATCGAGATGGTGGACCCTGACCTGCAGGAAGAATTGCTGAGCTTCACCGTGGGCGCCGGTGTCGTTCTCAAGACATTCAAGAAGGTGAGCGCCATATTGCTACGGGCAAATGCTAATATGTTTTTTGTTTTTCGTTTTGCCGGCCTCAAACACATATATATATATATATATATATATATGGACCCTTTTCGAGTTACCTGAATCGTCCGCCGTACGCCGTACCAACGCACACAAGTTGACGACAGCTACAAATTGCCTGCAAGTGCGAGTTCCTAGCGACGGGTATGCTATCTTAGTGGCGATGCTCACGCGACAGAGGTCGTGTCAGAGGAAAAGACGGGCCAACGTAGTCGTGGCAATGGCGGCAGATGATTTTATCACCCCCGTACGGTAATGCTTGTTGATCTATGACGACAATTTTCGACCTCCTAGAGTCGGCACTCGAGGGTGACACTTGAGGGTGACGTTGGTTTCGGCCATATTTGGGTATGTCGATACGGTACATACGGGCGGCGACACCGTGGTTGTCGCGCAAGCGTAATGGTGCATACTTTCTTCGACTTTTCTGCATTTCATTTGGAACATTCTGGGCGTACGCGTAGTGAGGCGTATTATTCCGTCTTCACGCGATGTTTCTTGTTCTATGTCAAAGTGCCACGGGGCTAGATTTCGCTGTCTCGAACGAACAATGGCTGTGACAGCAAATACTCCGCCTAAGGTCAAATTGTCTGTATCATTGTGTCAGGTTTAAGCTTGGTACATTATATCGCCGTCGTGTTTGCGCTGTACGTGTACACTTTTTTAAGTGCATTTCGTTTGCATCCGAAACACTAACGGATAATTTGGTGCCCCCATGCAATCGCTCGATCTTGATGCGCTTCGAATCTCTCACTGCTGTGGACGGCCAAATCAGGGGGAGGAGATCAGCAGTCTGAGGGAGATTCGCGCGATGGCAAGGTAAGATTAGTGCACAGTCCGTTATTTTGTTTTCACCTTTGATAACTCACGGGTTTCTTCTTGTCACATCAATATCTGTGATGATGGATTGCAGTAGGCGATACAGCGGCATCACGCTACCTCGCTCGCTTCTGCGGGCAACAGGTGTATTTTCCTAAATGGTCGATATTATGTAAACGCGACGAAACGGCGACACAGGTGTAACGTAGCGCCCAACCGAGCGTCTAGCCCTTGTCCGAGTGGCCTCCTGATGTGAAAACAAGCCAATGATAGGGCACGTTCGCCCCCCTTATTCTACTGTCTTAGACCCCCTCCCGACCGCCCTTTGGGCGGGGTTGAGAAGCTCAACTCCGCACAAGGAGAACTATCGTATCACGTAGTGTGTGTATGATAAGGCACCCACGAGGCAGATACATAGTAATACCCATTCATTGCTGTCTCTGGAAGTGGCAACACCAGAAATTAAATCAATTCATTGGAGGCTGTCGTCCATATGCAAGTCCGCCCCACAGGCGGTTATTAGCAGGATGCAGCTCACCCTCCATGCTACTCGCCCAATACCGCACGGTGCTTCGCGCTTGGTGCAAGCAATGCTTGCCTGGTTGTTGAAAACCCAACGTGCTCCGTCCCGGCATTGTAGGGATGCGAGGGTCTATGGTCATACGACTACGGCCATGCACGAAATGAGTACACCCCCCACCCCTGGTCGGTCAAAACCAGACGAGCTCCGTCCCGGCATTGTAGGGATGCGAGGGTCTATGGTCATACGACTACGGCCGCGCCTGATAATGAATACACCCCCCCCCGACCCTCACCCCGCTTGTTTCTCGACAGACTGATGCCGCTCTGCCACCCAAACATCATCAACACCTTTTCTACCAACATCGAGAAGAGGATGATCGTCATGGAGAAAGTGTCCAGGGACCTTCACGCGTTACTCGAGGACAAGCGTCTTCTGGAAAACGCGTCTGGAGAGCAGATGGTTGGGTGAGAAACATCTACTTGTGGAGATTTTTTTTTATTACCACCCTTTCGTTTAGACCAAAAAATTGTGTAGAAGATAAATATGGAACCCGTAATTTCCCCGAAAGTCCTCGACGCCTACTCGTAGCGTCTGTAGCTCCCACACTCGGTATTTTGTCGTTCCCGTACACGTCTTTTCACACCTTAAGATGGAAACCTATTACGGCGGTTGAGTGGAGGGAGGGTATGTGCCATGCGACTTTTAAGGAGGCATTCGGTCTACTTCATTGCACATAAATAGGCGTTTCTTTATGGTGAACTGGGGGATTACGCCGGCCGCGCGTCCGACGAGCCGCAAAACAAGTGTACCGGGTACAGACGGGTCACTTTTTAAGACGCGTTGTGAGCGGTCGTTGAATGCTATGTTTGTGTGGTGGAGAGAGTTGTCACGACAGCAACTAAAAAAACGTGGTTGGGGGTACCTGTTGCTCAGGGGTGTTTGCGTATCCCCTGGAAGTAATTGACGGTTGAGAGAAACCACTTCTTAGTCCGGTACGGAACACCTGCTTGTTTGTGCACTACAACTAAAACCTGAGCCGATCTGCCTTTTCCGCGGCGTCAGGGCCCCGTAGATATTTCTCACTCAACCATCTTCTCCCCAGACGCATTGTCTAGTATTGTCTTGTCCTCAAGTAGCGAGTGTAGACCTCTGGGCCAGGGACCTACAGGCGCTGGCCAGGGAAGTACAGGCGCTGCTCGCGGACAAGCGTCTACTATACAACGCGTGTGCGGAGAAGATGGCTCACCATTTGCTCCCAAGACGCGTTGGCTAGCAGGTGCTTGTCCTCTAGCAGCGCCTGTAGGTCCCTGGGCCAGGGACCTACACGCGCTGGCCAGAAACCTACAGGCGCTACTCGCGGACAAGTGTCTATTTGACAACGCGTCCGATAAGGAGATGGTTGAGTGAGAAATGTCTGCGGGCCCCCCGACACCACGGAAGAAGCAGATCGGCTCAGGTTTAGTTCGCACTTACTTGTGCTCCATTCGCACACTCGTGAAATAAACATCCTTTTTTTGTGCCCTTGTTCGGAGATTGTCATTACTGCAAAGGAGAGGGAGGAACCAATTTGTTGTTGGAAATGACAACATTTATTTTTTAATTTGTTGTTGGAAACGAAAACGTTTATTTGTTTTAGCGCAGGCCGACTCAGCGGCTCGACCCCAACCTCGACATTGGCCCCTCACCTTAGCCTCAGCCCTAGTGAGCGACTGTTTTATGGAAACGTGCGCCACCCTGCACTTGAGGAAACCCCTGAGTGGTTTTGGTTGGTGGAGGTTTTGTGTTGCCACCCTTTCGTCTACGCAGCCAAAAAACTTGTGTAGAAAATAAATATGGAAATCATTTATTTGCCGGAAATACTCAACACCTAGAGTCTGTATTTAGCTCCTACACCCGGTATTAGTCGTGGGCCCGTGCATGTTTTTTCACACCTCAACTTGGACGCCTATTACGGCGGGCGGCTTACGTTATGCGACCTTACGGAGGCATTCAATCTATTTTAGCGCATAAATACACCTGTTACGTGTTTTTTTTCATGGTGGGTTGGGCATTACTCCGGCCGGGCGTCGGACGAGCCTCAAATAGTGCACCGGATAGACCTTCCTTACCAGGTACTAAGGCGCGTTGTGAATGGTGGCATAAGGAATGTTGTTGTGCTTGTGTGGTAGAGAGTTGTCACGACAACATAAAACGCGGTTGGGGTGTCCGTCCCCACACGAGCGTTTTGATCTTCGGAAAGCAGTTTGCGGTTGAGATTAACCGCTCCTTAGTGCGATACAGAGCGCCTGCTTATTTTTTTTGTGCACTGCAGCCTTCCCAGTCCACGGAAGAACCTGAACGCATCCTCGTTTCCATTTTTCCGTTTTAGGGACGCGGGGACTTAGCGTACCAGCGAAGAAAAGGCACAAGAGCCTCACTGCCTTCTGCGTTGCCAGCCCCGACACCGGCGGCAGAAAATGGCCTATACATAGCCCGTTTTATCATCCCGTGTGTACGCCCTCACACACCGCCCCCCCCCCCTACTGACTCGCAAATGCATCCTTCGTTGTTGTTTTATTCTAGGGTGTGCTTGGGTGCAGCCAGGGGCTTGGCGTACATGCACGAGAAGTCCTTGGTTCACGGCGACGTGAAGCCGAAGAACATCGTTGTTTCCGACGACTTGCGGAGCGTGAAGATCATCGACTTCGGCTCGACGGGAAGTGAGTTACTCGCCAAATACATTGATCTACGTTGTTTTAATCGTACAGATATCTCAGCATTCCCACACCTTGTCGATGTGCATGGATTGTTTTGCCAACTCGAGCTCTCTCTCGCACTTTCGGCGACGCACTTTCGGCGACGAAAGAAGACCAAGAAAAACGTCCTGCCAAAAATATGATATACCAGCTCAGATTCCCACTACAGTATAGTGTACACCACCGCTACCGCCAGGAAGGATGGCAGTCTTCCGCTGACCCATAGCCAACCTTTTTGACATTTTACGACACCGAAGACGGTGCGCTTTTTGTGGTGCTGCCCGTGCGAGCAATAACAAAGACACGGTCTTCCCGTACATCAAATATGACGGATGTATACAGGAATACCCCCATTCATGTCGTGTTCGCGTTGTAGAGTAGGGGACGTGCGGTGTTGCTGTGGAGGCATTTCTGCGTTCGTGTATTTGCGAGGCGGTATATAGGTAGCCTCTGAGAACCCCAAAAGCCCGCAGCCTTGCCCTGCCCTTCCTTGATCCCTCGTCCTCCACTACCAACATTAGCAACCCCACACAGGTAGGCCTACTAAACCGGGTTCGAACTCTTGCATACAAATCCATATAATTAATACTAGTAGTGTGTTTTCTTGCCTATGGGATAGCTCTACCGCCCAGCTTACGTCGGTGTATTTGCCCGGCGCTTGACAGACGCCGGCACCGACAGAGTGTCGATGATAACGATGGCCTACGCGGCCCCGGAGGTGATGAGCGCCATGTTCGGCAGGGTCGTGACTCTGGACGGGTCTATGGACGTCTGGGCGATGGCCATGATCATCCTGCAGGCTATCACCAGGCGGACGATGGGACCCACTGGGGGCGATGTGAGCATCAACGGGGTGTAACGTTGGTTCTTCTCGATGGCTCGTCGAAGCACGTACAATCAAGGACGGACCTTCACAGCGATACAGCCACGCGACAAACACCGCGTTAAACACAAAAACGCGGCACCGCTTTTTCGTTCCTGACGGAATCGCTGTAAACTATTATTGTCATCACTCGGACTCCGACCGTTTCCAGTGCGTTTTCATGACATAATATGTTTTTGTTTGTGTCTACTCAGAGGGTAGATGAAGTTTCGGGAATGCGCCAAATAGGGTTTGGCGTTGTTGGTGTTCGAGCGCAACCGACGTGGTATCACATTTTGCAGCGCGCGCGCGTACGTTCTGGTTCCGCAAATATCCTCCCGCAGGTGCTTTCGCGTCATTATGACGTTATCTGCTCTACGGAAGCTGCCGAGGCTTTCCGCATCGCCGAGGCTAACGTGGAAATCCTCCTCGCACGAGCGAAGTTATCGAGATCTGAATCCGACAAGAACGCCTTGAACGAGGCCAGACGGAACCGCGTGAGGATGATCGTGAGTCACCGCAACCTGCACCGTGTCATGAACAGCTATATATGTTGCTATGTTGTCGTGGTGCTTGTCAGGGCGAGTTTCATCCACAAGAGGTTGCTGTCATTTTCGTTAACGCACGGTGGTCTGCTTACGTTGTTTCGACCGAACTGGGCGGACTGGTGTTGTGCAATAGAGCGGCTACGTTGCGCGGAAGGAACGTCTGAAGTAATGTCGTGCCCGTCGGCACAAGCCCGAGAAATTGTCTAACCCAGCAGTTTGTTTCTTCGGCAGGCGTTCCTATTGCTCCATGCATATTTAACGCGTGTTTTTTTTTATAATACATAGCCTCCAACCTACTCCTTGTTTTTTGCCCCCCGCTATGCATTCAGGTGATTCACAATGAGCAATTTTCTGCGGCAGATGTAGGATAGCGCTTAGCGGCCTTACCCTCTACCATATATCCAAACGCCGCACGTATCACCTCACAATTATACGTTTTTTCTCTTGGTGTCTCGCTTGGTCGTCTTTTGGCAACAGGGCCTCCACGCAGGAATGCGCGCGAAGATGAGCCCTCCGGAGGAGTACATGCTGTCGCCTCGTGTTTGGAAGGAGCAGTGGGGGTTGGGGCATCTTGGCGAAGTGAGTCTTGACGACGTCGGGTGATGGCTCAGCCTCTTTCCAATATTAACAGGGATCCCGAAGCATGGCACATTAAGGCACTTTGACGTATCTATGTAGGTTGTCGATCCCGCCAGTGTCCAGACCAGCTGCAAACGCAAGCCTCTAGTACGCCCATGCACTTCAGACGGGGCAGCCTATATATATCGACGCTGTGCATTGGGCACACACTTGCATCGGAGCTATTAATTCCCAGCACCGGCGGTGATTGTGTTGTGTTGACTGGAAGCGTACCTCTGTTACGTAGACGGATGGAAGAGAGCATATAATCGTATCTCCTGTTGGAGCGAGTACCCGAAGGCAGCGCGCCTTTATACATTCCGTGCCCGAACTACTGCTATGCTTGAACACTTGATCTTCCCTCAGATCAGGTCGGCATAATCACGAGTCCGAAGGCACGGCAGCTCGGTGGGGTGTGCTACAACAACCGTGCGTTGTGTACCACGACAGAGTTAAACTGACACGCGACATAAAGACTATATGTAGAAGTTTGGTGAAGCTTATAAGCGATTTTTTTTGCCCATCTACCGGAGGACAAGCAAAATTAATTAAAAAAAGCTGGCCCCTTCTTCCAACGCCGAGATTTTATTTCCCACCATCCTCTATACGGTGCATGCGTGCGTGCTATGTATCACGTGCTGTCGCCGCAGGTACGGAAGGTTCTGTCCATGATGCTGAACAGCGACCCTCGTAGCCGCCTCTCCATGAAGACTGTCGTGCATGCTCTCGAGCACCCCGAGCTGTGGGTGGAGAATCCCGCACTCAAGAAGGCCATGGATGCGTTTGACACCGGGGTAAGCAGCAAACCGGCCACGGAGACCATGAAGATGAACCACCGCAACGAGGTAGCGGCAAGGGTAGTGAAGCCTTTGACCAGTGACGTGGTCTCCCTTCTCGGCCGCATCGAAGATGCCACCGGTGGCGAGGCACTCGACGGACCGTCGTGGTCGGAGCTGGCCGGGGAGGACGGCAACGAGTGGTGGACTAAGGTACCGGCCGTGACAGCACTGGACGGATAACATTGTGCTGTATGTCGCACCGTGACGACGTGCCTTGCTCACACGACAGAGTACAGTGTGATAAGCGAGGTCGTGAGGGGGGGTAAAAGTTACAGGAGCCCCTTATGATTCGGTAGGATAGATAGCAAGTTCACACGAGAACCCGCACGCCGATAATCGAGAGCCTCACGACGAGGAAGCAGATTCACTTGGCGTGAGTTGGCGACGGCCTCTTCATAGGAGTTCCATGTACGCGTGCCAGCGGTATGTGGCGTGTCAGCTGGGTACGGGGAGATAACAGCAGTATGGCAAGGTTCTCTCGTAGGAAGGCCTGATGAGGTCCTGGAGAGCGAACATCACCGTCGGCGGCCGCGTGGTCAGGAACTAGTACCACCTGGTCAGTCTCGGCTGTCACATAGGGGATGGATTGGAGGCGAGACACGCGCACACCGCAGTCTCATAGCCAAGTGTATGATGAGGATTATCTGGGGCGCAGCAAACTGCGAATTTTTACCCGCTTTCACCCGCGAGTAGCGCAGTAGACTACAGTCCGTAACATATGGCGTCGCCTTGGGCTACCAGTACTGTATACGAGGACGTGGATTAAATGCCCTCCACCTTACTTGGTGTTTTTTCTTGAAATAAAGATATTACTCTTGTTGTGCTTTTTCTTCAGAGACTTTTATTGTACGTTATATATAGTCGTTTAATTTTGTGCGTAGATGTCCACTCGCCCCCAGAGTGGCTTAGTCCCGCTAGCTGCTTTAGGAAGGGGGAGTGGTATGACGAAGGCGCAGCTCTGATAGAGAAACGTTATCAATGCGTACTGTCAGTAGTTTCTTGGTGAAGTAAAGGTATAAACTGTCTGTTTTGGCTACGAGCTGCAGGGAAAAACTGACACCATGGCAAGGATTGTGAAGGGCAGTTGGCGTGCAGCGTGCTGGGTTCCACCCCACGCTACTACTTTAAGGGACATGTCGCGAGTAGGGCACCGCGTAGCATATTTTTTCCTGGCCTTGGGTGATGTCTCTGCCGCGGTCGGTGTTACGACGAACTGTTGAGTTGGTTGGAGATGAACAGTGCAGATCTTCTCAGCGACTGGTTTCGTCCATGTACCGTCGTTGTGTGCTTTGGGTCTTGCCGACGCTGCTACTTGCCAGGGAGCGTGTGCGTTTGGATGTATCAGCAATGACGGCTTTTGAGCTGTAGCGGAACACCGACACCTTGGCAGGCGTTACGAAGGGTGCGTAGCTTGAACGGTGGTGGGCTAGCAGGGTCCACTCGTACGCTACGTTATCTCAAATCGGTAATATACATATTGTTCTGTTTGCACGCGTTGGTTTTCTGGATTTCTCTCGAAGAATGGCTATAAGATTCGATGCTGCACAAGTCACTGTCACACCCTATATACATCGAACGACTAACCAAAAACGATATCTTCACAAACCAAGCGACGAAAATCCTAACAACCAAAGAAAGGTACGCAGATGTTGCAACCTAAACATTCGGAGGGACCGAAAAGGACCCTTCAGCACAACGAAACGTTGAGAGCGATCGGCTAGAATCAGCATGACGGAAGCATCACCAGCGCACGTGTACTACTGTGTACCGCTTGATCAAACATACGCAGAGGAATGCGCAAACAGAGAAATGCGTTCACATTAAAAAAAACGCCCAGCTACTGCAAGGGGTGGAGGCAGTGTCTCAGCCCGTTTATAGAAAGAGAAGTGAGGAGGAGTAATACAACAAAGGCAATTTAGCAATATGGGTCAAGCCGCTGCGCTCGGCAGCATGCCGATGTTAACAGGAGACTTACTGCGACTCCACGAGATTGATCCGAGTCACGCAAACTACCACGCATGAATGCACGCACCACCTTGGTAAATATTAAGGCTCCACTAAATCCGGCGCCCATAGCGATTGTGTACTGTGGGGAAAATAACCCGATCTTCGTCGGTCCCGGATCATCCAGGAAGCGGACAACGCGGAAATTCGTACACTCGCAAGTGTGACGGTCGAGCGGAAAAGGCAGTCCAACATACCGTCTCCCCCGAGACACTTTCGTTGGGACCTACCGAGGCCGAGGAAGCAGTTCATTTCCTAACCTTTGTACGAGTTATCTTGCAACATTACGTCCCAAGAACATCTCCCGGGTGCCTACGTCCCAAAACTGTCTGCCGCGTGGAAACGTCCTTGCCATTTATTAATGGCAGCGGCGGCAGTTAGGCTTCGGCTCGCTTACTCGTAGAAGCGCCTATATATGAGTTACGATGGTACGGCGGCTCTAGCTTCCTCTTCTTCCCTCTCCCACATGAAGGCCCCACGCGTAGCTTGGTCGAAAAGACGCGACCGCTTGGCCTCATCGTCAAACGCTTCTTCCGGAAACCACACCCCAGGTCGCACCTTCTCCCCGAGACGCGAGTAAACGGGAGGGAAAAGGACACAGCACAGTGTAGAACAGTAGAGATGGTGAGGCATTTCCATTGGTGCAAGACACAGCATAAGCATCACAAGGTGCGGCACCTCGGGCTGTTGACGGCAATGTTGGTCGCAGGACGACTCGGATGCACTCAGGGGTTGCATGCACAGTGCGGCCTTACCTCCCCCCACGTCGGTCTTTTGTGCTAGGGCGACATTTGGCAGGTTGACACGTGTCACTCGGCTTGCTGCCGCCGCAGGGTCACAATAGCGCGTCGTTGCATCAGCCAAAAGGGGCTACGCTGTTGAACCGCGGCTGCAGTCCTATGCCAAGTTATCGTGCCTCACAAATATGTGTGCTGAGCACAGCCAAACGCTTGAACTCCCCCCCAAAAAACATCAGTGATACCGGTATAGCAGCAAATTTTGTGTTGCTCCACAGTCAGAACATCAACATCGCACGCGCCATACAGGAAAGACGCTGAGCAGGTATCTACAACAAGGCTCGTTTTTTATTTTTTGTTTCGGACTAAGACCAACCATCACAGTCGAGGCGTCGCCAACGGCGAGCGGGGGGGGGGGGGGGGGGGGGGGGGGTGCACTCATGTCGTACACGGCCGTAGTCATATGACCATAGACGCGATCGCACGCACTCACGTCTCCCCGCAGGGTCGCGGCGACGAAAGCAGCTGTTGCGATGCCAACGCAGACCTCGAGATCCTCGTGGGCGTACTTGAGCACAACCTTCCTCCCGTCCTTCGCCACCGCTTCCAGGCGCATGGCGTTTGTCGCCCCAACCTGGGCAAACGTCGTGTCTAGCGTTGAGAGCACAATCCAGCTAGCCTTCCGTGTCAACGCTGTGTTCTGGGCAGAACTTAAGCTTTTTCGACATATTTCGAACCAACACCCCAACACGTGCTTGCATAGATGGTTACTCTACGGTTGCTTCGCACACGATGCAGGCACTGGTCACTCCGTGGGCGGTGTGCCCGCCAACGTCCAACGCGTGATCATCATCTTCCGACCGCAGACGCGAGGTCGGCCTCGCCACAAACAATCCCCGATTAAAAAAACAGGCCCAAACATTTTGTGCATGCATGCATGCATGCATGCCAGCGGGACCCTACAAGCGACAGTGGCGGTAAGCAAGAGCACTGAGCGATGACCGAAAGGCATACCATACGGAAAATTCACGGAAAAATCACGGACCTGACGACCGACCTCAACCTACAAGTAAAAGGAAAACTTCACAAAACGTGAATCTGGCTCTTCTCACCAGCTTGTCGGTTATTCGAACCAAGGGCTCCGAGAACTCCGCGAGAGCCTGCATGAGGTCGCGGTTTCCCATGATGCTGTCGGGGAGCAGCGTCATGCCCTTCAGAAGGTAGTTCCACGGCTCGGGCGAGGTGCCGAAGTGACTACGAAATCGAAAGGTGACGGCGTTTGACAAATGATCGAATCGTCGGTTCATGAGCACCTTTTTTACAACCCCGTTTCGGGGGCAAAGTACTCGGAATGAGAGGTACTGTATTTTTGTGGCTGTTGTTGTTGTTGTTGTTGTTGTTGTTGTTGTTGCAGTAACAAAAGAGAGACATACGCTACGTACTGTCTGGGAATGAAGCGCTTGTGGGGTTTCTCGCTATGCAGAGGGCACGCGCGGCCCAAAACCATGTGCAAAAACCCAAGCAATACAATTACGACCGAATCCATGTATGTTGAGGTTTCCTGATCTGGACCTGCGCATTTTTCATTTTTCGGCCTTGGACTGCTGGCTTCGTCCAGGTGTCGGGGTGCGCAGATCATGGCGCTCATACGCAAACTGCCCCTTGGCCACGGCAGTCTTACCGTGGAAGAGTCGGTGCTACTTTCGTTAAACCAATCTACGTTAAAACGAGCGTCGTGAGCCCAGGGCACGACGGGCTTGACTGAAACACTCACGTGCTGATGTTTGGGACGCCGAGCACCTGGTTGCAGGTGAAAGACTCGATGAGGTTCATCCTGAACACCTGGTTTTTGTTTTTGGTGTTTGTGCAACGCACACGATCAACATCGGCGTTGCATCAGTTGCAAGGGTGTAAGCTCTGGCGTGGCGGGGACATGACACATGCTCTGCAGCGGGAACAGCCCACCTACTGCAACTGCTGCTGAACAAAGGAAGCCGCTGGCGCCGCAGGTAAGGGGCACAAACGGGTTGAAGAATTACGCGACCCACAAAGCGCCCACACGGCGAGTCGGCAACCCGCGCAAGCACCGAACGCAGAAGACTTAAAAACAACACCACACTTCACCGTGTGCGAGGCCAGAGCTAAGCAAAAGGCGAGCAGCAGAATATATATATATATATATATATCGTCTTTTTTGCGAGCTGCGGTGGCTCAATGCTTGACGCAAGAAACAACGTACCAAAAAATTGACAGCAAATAATTTGATATGTACCCTTCCACACCATCCGAACCCAATCACGTTTTCGACCGTGGTCGCAGATGTCGCAGGCGACAAGCGCACCGTTTTTTCCCCGATGGACTCCCCGAAGTCAACCTTCTTGAACCCACTGGCGGGCTCGTGGAAGATTTTCTCGCCGTCCTTGAACCCGAGCACTTTTTCGCAGAGAATGAGAAACTGTGTCGCAACGGGGTCGGGGGCGGACGCACGGCGGGGAAGAAGGCCGCCCGGGCAGGGGGGCGTCGGAAAAACTCGGGAACAGAACAGCGGTGTGCGTGTGTTTTCCTCGCAAGTTGGACAATACGTACACCTCCAAGATACAGCGTGCCCCAGGAGGGACGAGCTGATAACGCAACCCCGGCTGGTCGTGGAGAAGAAACGCCTTCACATTTATGATAGTTTCAGCGCAAAGTGGGTCCATGGGCGCCATGGCCTTCGCTCACGGGCAGCGAACCGCGAGACAGGCGTCCAAATTTTGGGACCCAAAACTACGACACTAAATTGGTTGCCACCATTTGGGAGCTTGGCGTGCGGGAGGACAGAAGTCAGTAGGAGACTTCGCGGGCCATAGTGTAGTTGGACATATCGAATGCCACCGCGGGATGTGTTTTCTCACCGTAGCGCTTAGGATGGTCGTACCCGCATTCCCCGTTCCTGCCGTGTACGCGGAAAAGTCAATCGACTCGACCTTGCTGGCACCACCCAATAGTTCACACGCCTGCGGTGCTCGTACCAAAGCATACAGGCATCGGGGTCGGGGGGGAAATGGATCGCGGGGTCACACAGAGAATGTACGAAGTAATAATCAGGCGACGAACCATTGAACAGCGCAGTAGAAAAGTAGTCTACTTTCGGCGCAAGGAAGATATCGGCAGCGCGCGCCCAAGCCCCCCGGCCTTGGCGATAAAAAGCAAAAGCATCGCGCTCGGGGGACGTCTGACGGCGCGGATGGTGCAAACGTGAAAGTGTACTGGAAAGTTGCACGCCACACCGGGCCACGCCAGACCACGCATATGTACAGCACGAGTGTCCCGCGAGTCGAAAAAAACAAGTTTGGTGTGGGGGATACCCCGCGTCTTCCAGCAGGCCAAAGCACAACCACTTCTATATACTACTGTCGCTTTCGCGGCGGCGTTTCGGACGCACGGTAGCTCTCGGGGATGCACCTTCTACAACGCAGGGGTTGTGTTGAAGGTACGCACCTCGACCGCCATTAGCTGGTCCACCCCCGGCCAGATCCCCGCCGATATCGTCGCCGCGACCCCAGCTTCCTGCGCCCTTTCGTTCAGACCCTTCGCCACGGTCGCCAGGCCGGCGTCGTCGCAAACGTCGACGTAAGGAACCTGGGCAGGATGAGGACGCGAAATTACGGCAACGCGGGACTTCTATCATCGTTCGTGCGAGGGGTTCGCGTGTGGGGTTGCAAACGCAGCTCACTGAAAGCGCCGGCGGGTGGGGGATCACTTGCGCCCAAAAAACAACAACGAAATATGGGGGTTGCACTGGCTGACGGCCCCGTTGGGCTGATTGGGTAACCTCGTGGTTCGTGGCCAGTCTTGCGTTTATTCTTGGGGCATCACGTGCTTGTGGGTGTTTCGACACGGTACTTGAACAGGCAGACTCATGCAAACGTCGAGAACACATCGCGTGAAGAGCGTCAAGCGCGAGGAAGCGCTCTTCACATCAAAATGGGCGAGTGGAGGGAGAGATTGATGGACAAAGGAAACGGATTACAATGTTTATGGCAGGTCGGCGGAGGGGTGGGGGAAATTCTGCGACCCAGGATTTACCAGTAGAGACAGATCACAAGGGCGCATACAGAAACTACGAAAAAACTGGAACAGACCATTTCCAGTCACGGAAAAAGGATATAGCTCTACACAAAGATGTGCGTTGCCTAACGTTCCTGTCACGTGCTGGGGGGGATCAGGAGTCGCGACTGGCACTGGTGTCGCTACGCTGCAAATACGCTACACTACCTGACTACTTTGCGCCGTCACGATGCCTTTGTCTTGCCTTGGCCTGGATGGCGGCCTCCAGCACCTCGGGCCTACGTTTCCGTTGAAAAGGCCCCGCCGTGTGCACGACCAGATCGCAGCCTGAGAGAGCCTCGGCCAGCGAGGAGGCATCCCCGAGGTCGAGCTCGCAGAACGTCACGTCCGAGTAATCACACCCGTCTGGTGCTCCTGGTAGCGTACGCCATCGCTGTCGCAAAAACAAGGGAGCGGCCGGTTCAGAACGTGCGCGGCTTGGCTCGGCGTGCGCGGGGGCGGGACAAGAACAAGTGGTGCGATTTTGATGTTGGGGAGGGAACACAGCACGAGGAAGGAATCACAATGTACGTGTGATCCTGATTTTCGCAGCGGGTTTTCTTACCGGGGGAGGGATCGCGCAAGGTTCTATGCACGTCTCATAACACCCGCGACCCACGACTATTCCCAGCACTTGGGTGGGCCTCTCTTTCCTTCATTTTATATACACGATTGTCCCGTAGGCGAGTTGGGACATTCATGCTGTTGAATAGTACATACAATCGGTATTGTTCTTGCTCAGAGAACGATTCGATGTGCACCCGGAAGCTACCCTGGAGCTTCACTTTTGCATTGTGTTGCATTCGGAAATCGATTGAGAATCATCAAGACATCGTTGCGAATGTTGTTGACGACCCATGCAGCCCCATACTGCCGATACCAACGAGGACTTGGGCGAGAACGAGAGCCCACGATTTTTCGCTGTCGTTATCGTGACTCCCGTTGCCACGATGAGTATGACACTCCCGCCGCCATAGCCGTTCTGTTGTGTACTGTACCGGCACCAGGTAGTGTGTAATCGACGTAGAGCAGAGGCAAATATATATGTCTGCGAAAGGGCATGACCAGAGAGGAGCGGCTAATACATGCTGTGCCAGCATACCTACCTCTGGCAAATACTTCGGTGGGAAGCAAGAGACGACGCTGAGAATGCCTGACATTATGATGATCGTGTTAATAGTATCACACGCAGCTTGCAAGATCAGTTTCGAGCATTTTTTCGATCTCTCAGCTGAGGTGCCCATCTATATTTCATACTCTAACTATTAATACTGTTGTACAGCAGTACAATACCGGTACCCAAGTACGTAGTGTTACCGCACCTCGACGCTCTTCACGAAATTCCCCTCGCTCCGCCCACCGACGACGAGCTCAACGTTTGGGCCCAAGAGATGGCGTAAAGCTCGGACAGTGCTGCCTCCGACCCGACCCGAGCCCCCGATCACGACTACCTTCTTGGTGTTCTGTACGGCGACGTCTTCGATTGACCCCCTTGATTGCAGCGACAGCAGGTTGCGCTTCCGGGTCTCGCCGCGTGTTGTCGTAGTCGATGCGCGACTCCGACTGGATCATCGTGCCAAACGGGGAAGCAGCGCCAGATCAGAACACGAGCCATCGACCATCGACGTAAAGTCAACCCGCTGCTGCTGTACGTACCTGGAGGTTAGCTACTGAGGTACTCCTGGAAGTGCATCTTACACACAGCAGCGGGGTGGTTTGCAGAGAGGTGGGGCTGGCCCCCGACACACATACCGGGCCTTGCGACGTTCTTTTACGCCAACTCGATGCTGTCCGACTAGTGCCTTGGGTGCGGCAAGAGGAAGTCCAATGACCAACCAAGCGTGATCGTGAGTCGCTGGGGCCGTGAGATGCGCAGCAGTCCGACTACGTACGACCTGCTGTGCTGACTCGTCTGATATCGATATCATACATAGGGAATGACATGTTTTAATTGCGCCGCATTTTCGACGTGCGTATTTGTACCTTCGGTATTCCACCCCGGCAGGTCCGAGCAAGCCGCCAAATGCCGCAGCAGGCGGAGGCAGCAGGGCTACAACTGTAGCTATCACGATCTGAGCGAGCATCTCGACAGGAGCTCCCTGGGTATCTCGGGAAGTGCACGCTGAAGTCCACGTACTTTTGGCCGACCAGGAAACAAAAATCACCCCGCCAGCCCCGTTTCAAAAAGCCCATTAAATTTGAATTGAACTCCACAATCACAATTCGAACATTCGAATTGCTCTCATCGAGCAGCATTTTGAGGCTACCTACAGCCTCTCCAGTGCTACCGTATCCTGCTATCTGCGGTTGCTCCAACCCACCCCAGGACAGCGAGAGACGTGTAAGCTATGTAAGTTTGACGATATGCACCCTATGCTGGCTTGTTTGGTTATTTTGAGGCAATAATACATGACACACTCTGCTGGGGGTATGATGCGTATGTATGCGTAGACAGCAGCAGCAGCATACGCCACCTGGCAGCGTCTGTGGTACAAGTCATGAGTGTGGGTGTTTAGACCCCGTTGGTTCCTCTCGTGCGACAACACGGACGCCTTTGCCAACGTACAACGTCGCTGAACGTTCGTGCAGCAGTGCTGCAACAGCAGTGCTGCAGCTGTATCATAGGGCTGTTGTGCTGCGACTTCGGAACCGAAAAAATGACCACACGATTCACCGCATCGGCAAGGACGCTCGTTTCTTATCTGATTTTTCCCTCATGGCCGGTGCAATGCACTCTGGGCCTTCATGACACTGCCATGGGCACTGCCATGGTACTGCCGTGACACTGCTACGAGTATGACAAGTGCTTTGAAAACCCATGCGGCTGCCATGGCAATTGCCATGATTGCCATGGCATCTGTCAGCCATGGCGCATCACATGGTGGATGTATTGCACCGCTATGGGCTGCTGCCGTGGGTGGACTGCCATTCGCACTTTTTTTCATGCTCGGATCAGCTGTCATGGGACTTTCATGCCATATATATATACTAGGGAATAAGTGGCCCTCCCGCCCCCACGGCGGTAGGGCCAGACTGAAGCAAGTAGTAATTGAGATGATAGAGGGTCAAAATAAATATAACAGGAATACATGGGAAACAAATTGACGGCGAAGGTTCTTAATAGGAGTACAAATGGTGAAGAAAATAGAAACGATGGGGATTGACTCCGAATCAATGCGGGGGGCTGGCTGCTTCCTGAGAGCACGTTGTTTGTTGTTGTCTCGCGGTCATCGCGAAAGGGGCTTGCAAAATCGCTCGCGAGACTGTGGCTGTGCTGATGCTCGAGATCATTTGACTCGTGCATGCATGCATGCCGATTTTTTCGTGAAAAATAGAATAGGGCACAAATACTACTTCTTACTCTGCAGCAGAGATGTCCGGAGACGGTACTTTTACCCCTTGACGGACGGGGTCAAGGCAAATGCCTTGACGGACGTGCCTTGACGGCAAAATCCGGGGACATCAAGTAAAAATCCAAGGGTGCGCGCGGTGCCGAAGGCATTGCTACGTATGGATTGTTGTTCCAGACCGCGCCAACGGCTGTGTAACTTAGACCCCCTCGTAACCGTATGGCATTACTCTGTACACGTATGTATATAAATATACCAAAGTTTCTCCTACTATATACTGCTCTACAGAGTGTTTGTACTGTACTTTCAGCATAACCGCATGGAAACACTCGTCGTTGTTGTTTCTCAGCATCGTATATATGTGTGTGCGTAGGAGGGGTGTCGTACTGAATACGTATGCATTGATCGCGATACGATGTGTCGCTTGTAGGTAATGCGTTATAACTCCGCAGTGTCGGTGGTTGTACTGGTACGGTCGGCTGGTTGACAGTCCCGGCATCTGATGTGGCCGTCTGTCTATATTTCAGTTGCCAAAAAGTGATCGTTCGAGCCATTTATAGGTACAGTTGAAGCCAAAAATAGGTGATACGCACATTAAGTAGCCGAGAATAGGTGTACCTGCGCACTTCAAGCCATTTGTAGGTACAATGGAGCGCAGGCCCAATATCAGGCGGGCCCGGAAGCCGTTTCCGGTGTACATTACGCAGTGTACCTATAAATTGCTCAAAGTACGTAGGTATACCGACTTTTGGCTAAAGCCCATTTTTTTCAGCCAATTTTTTTCTCGTTCGGAGTTCAGATTTACAGCAGTATTTTGATACAGTATCAGGAAACACAACCACCACCACCACCACCACCACCATCGCCAAGTGCCTGCTGCTGCTGCTGCTCAGCTGGTTGTGTTGTTGTTGGTGGTGGTGGTGCTTGACTTGAGGATGGTTGTTGGTGCTCTCTGGTACCTGCTACCTGGTACCCGGTATGGGGTGGGATACGTATGCTTGTTTCCCCCAGGACCAGCCCAGGTACCTGGTAAGTAGGCCATGCAACATGACCAAAAGCTTCGCGAACTCGGGACGGCTTTCAACACGAGCAGAGGAGGAGGGGGTGTTATTTAGGGGCCTTCAGAGACCCCGTCCGTTTCTCAAGCAGTGGTGCTTTCGTCGCGTACGGTGACAGAAGGCGACGTACGTATCATATGATACGAGTACGACCAGAGGAGCGAGGATGAACGATACAATCTCTCAGCAAAGATTAAATGTAGCAACCGCACTGCTGCAATACTCGTACGTACGTAGATCAGCCGCGAATCGCTGTGGTCACGACGACAAGCACGGCGCACGTACATACGAGTTGTACTTCAGCATGCCAAACTGCGACGTAAGAAAGAAGACGGTGCCGGGCATGCCGGCGTAGGGAGAAGCGTGCGTTTTGAATGTGTGTGGGAGATTTTTTTATTTTTTTATTTTCATTTGCTCCACTCTAAGTTGCTATGATAAAGTGGGCATCAAAGATCACTTGATTAAAGTATTGTTTTTTGGGCATCAGACGAACTATATATAATAGATAGATATATGCGATATGGGCCCTGCTATGGGTTTCAGGTTTCAGGAGGCATTGCCATGACATTGCCAGGAGAGCCCATGATGGTGCTATAATGGTAGTGTCATGAAACACTATGGGTAGGGACCCGTAAACAAAAGCCCATGAAAAAGGAAAAAATCATGTGCATACAGTAAAGGACACCTACTGTAGTAAGAAACAGGAAACATGATCCAGGCTGGGTTTCTTATTCGAGAGAGGGTGCTTTCTACACCAATTTCAATATAACGACTCCCGAATTTCTTGTTTTCCTCCAAATGTCAGCCTGGTTTTCTTATTAGCCTGTTTCTTATCAGGCGTTCTGTACTGCACCACGGGTACACCTCCCAGCATCCTCCACTGCTTACTTAAACTGTAGTTGGGGGATGACAAACTTACAGTATTAATAGTGTCCGAACTACAGCAGTACCTCTGTAGCAGTACAATCCAAGGAGTCGTTCGTTCGACACCTGGGCATATCATGATCCTACCCGTACTGCTGCGTGCTCGCTAGCTCTTCGCGCTCGTAGACGATTGATGAGACCAAAGTTGTGGATACGGCTCCGTCGCTATGCTTGAACTTACTTCCACTGGCACCTAGAGAGAGAGAGACAGAGAGACAAAGAGAGAGAGAGAGAGAGAGAGAGATTTCGTGGCGTGAAGAGTTTAAAAGTGCAATCGAGCTACGTATATGTAGAGGCAGTTTGGGAAGAGAGAGCAAGGACAAAGACAGAATATAGCAGGTTGACTCGGCCGTGTGATCGACATTATATTTTACACGCACTGCACGCAATACGAATATCTGTGAAAAGCAGGTGCATTATTTTCCTCTACCACGCACTTGGCGGAGACCCAGCTGCCGACGGCCGAAACTCGACGAGGCACGAGGCTCCGAGCGGACTTGGCGGGCGATACAAGCTGATCGTCGCTTCCAATCGCGACGAGTTCCGAGACCGAGCATCGGCCCCACTTCACTTCTGGACGGATGCAGGGTCGGATATACTGGCAGGTATTTTTGTGTGTGTTAGAAATTGGCATTCAGTGAGATGTGTATCGATGATCGGTAGCAGTGTCCTTTTCAGGGCTGTTATCCAATCGATGGACATACCAAGCGGCGTAACGTGTGCCGTATGGTTTGTGTATATGTGGCGTTACATTTCGGTTGGACCGCACACCTGCGATTCTGATATCTCTGGACGGTCTTCGATCGTCACTCTCTTTTTTGTTTCTCTCACGGTACTCGCGTTCTCGTGGTGTTAGTGTCTGTGTGTAGGCCGGAGAGCGCCTGTTAAACCTGTCTGCTAGCACGTATTGTGCGAATCTGGTCGGTCATGCTCGAGACCGATGCAGCATCATCACGGATTAGCCTAACAGCTGTCCGCGCCGCTTCTACCCTCTAACTGAGATCGATATCCGTCGGCCGTAAACAGCCAAAATACAACAATGTGGTATGTGTGATCAGAGGACGCGATATTTTTTTTTTTTTTTTTTTTTTTCCATCAGCAGTGCTTGCTTTGCCTCCTAAGGGCTGTCTGACGTAACTCAGCAGCCGCACCACACGCCTCATGCGGACATCCCGCTAAAATACGGGGGACCGTAGTAAATAGGACCAAATATTGTTAGTAAAACTTGGTAAATATATAGGATTTTGTGTGCATCGTAGGTCCCCTATTTACTATGGTGTCCGGTAATAATAGTATGATATGATGATACATTTTACGCAGGTATTTGTTTAGTACGGGGGACCATAGTAAGGGCCCGTATTAACGAAGAAGAAAAAAATTCAATTTGGATTTTTTTTAATTCAAATCCGCTTTTCATTGGTCAACACACGCACCAGCACCAAAGATTAGGATATTGGGGCATAAAAATTGGTGCTGGTGCGTGTGTTGACCAATGAAAAGCGAATTTTTATTTTTATTTTTCCAAATTGAATTTATTTTATGCTCGTTAATATGGACCCTAAATAGGACCAAATATTGTTGATAAAAATAGGGAAACACATACCTGATAGGTTTTATGTGTACCGTAGGCCCTATTTACTATGGTCCCCCGTATGAGTTCTAAATGCTACGAGTGATGGGGTTGGTGTTGCCCTGGTTCGATGGGCGCATCAGTTGGTATTCTGAACTTGAAAAAAAACGACGAACCCTGTATATATGTATACCCCCAGTAATCGGTGAAACCCAACGTGTGTATACACGTAGACAGGAGTCGGTGTACCGTGAGGGATGTGGCCAGATCACGGTACAGCGGCGCCTGCCGTTTGGCCAATGAGCTCTTCCGATGTAATGGTGTTTCCTGTGGTAGATTTCCCCTACGAGTATATATATACTCCGCCCTCTGGCAGAAAAACACCCCCAGTATTTGTACCGTTTTCTGGATAGCTTAATAGACTACGTTCTCTACAAAACACGGTTTCAAATGTATCATAAGTATGTACGTTGTCGTCTTGGGTTCCTTGGTCCTAAACCACATGCCTGGACCCTGGGTACCCGCTGCTGGTATCTGGTTCAATCGAAGCTGCGCTAAGCAAAACTTACCCCCGCACGTCATACATATTGAGGCTAAGACCCCCCCCCCCCTCCAAAGGCCTAATTGCAGTACTTTCGTAGATGGTTGGCCGATCGGGCGTGCGATCGGGCGTGTGCTGACGCCGCTTTCCGTTATTTTCGCCTTCAAGTCATATACTTGATTAGTCTTTGGAACCTGTCCCGGCCCGGCCCGGCCGTTTTCTCGGTTGCACCTCCGTATCCATCTGCCGTCTCTGCCGCACCATATTTTGTTGGAACAGGTCGCGACTTGTTGGCCGGGGGGACCTGGCTGGGTCTCAGCCGCTCGGGAAAGCTCGCGGTCATCACCAACAGCCCCTCCGAGTGGGACAACTACCTCACCTCCATATCCGGGCGAGTGAAATCGATCGTCCTGAGGTCTGCCGCTGTGGTGGCGGCCGCCTCGGCCGCAGCCGTGGCTTCGAGGCAGCAGGAGGATGGGCGGGTCACCCCGCTGGGCTTGCTCTGCGCGGCGGGGGCGGTAGCCGCGGGATCGGTCGGCCTGGCGGTGGCGGTGACCATGGCGACGCGCCGGAGCCGCGGGGCGCTCGTGACCGACTTCTTGGAGGGCAAAGAAGACGCGCGGACGTACAGCACGCGCCTTTCGCAGGCGAGTTTTTTTTTTTTTTTCTTCATGTGTTTTGTACTCACAGCCGCGTTTTTTTTTGTTTATTTTTCATTGTGGGCTCTTGTCGGGAGCTTTTTTTTTTTATGAGCTTGAAGGGACAGAAAAATGCTTGCTGTGTAGATCGAGACGAGGACACACAGCACGGAGCATGTTGGGTGTTATCCCCGGTACGCGAGAAGCCCGTACACTCTCTCTTGACACGACTCGCTCGATCGATCGATACGTAGAACATGAGCCGAAATCGTTCGCTTGCTTGGTTGATTTGTTGGTTTTGTCTGCTCTTATTAAAAAAACAAAATTATCCTCGCTTGTTTTTTCTTCTTTAAGAAACAAAATCTAAACAAGTTAAAAAACGCCTCCGTATTTTTGTTGTTGTTGTTGTTGTCTTGTTATTAACGTGGTGTGGGGTACGGCAGGACTGCTGGCGGTACGCGGGCTTCAACCTCGTCCTCGTGGACCCGGACAGCGCCTGGTCGGTCAGCAACAAGACGAAGCTGGGGGCGCTACACCTCCCGCGTGGGTTCTACGGTCTCAGCAACGTCACTCTGGACACACCCAATGCCAAGGTGTGTCTGTCTGGGTGAAAAGATCCCTTTTTAGGGACCGCCGTAAGGGGTGTTATACGTACCGGTAAGATCACGGGGAGTTCTACCACCTTGGAACGGCAACGTAAGGACCCTTTAGTCTTCATATTAAGGCCGAAACGTCCCTTATATTTCCGGGCATGGTGGCCGTCGGCGAGCCCGGACGAAGCCGACCGCTTACCTACGTATATAAGGTAGCGTGGGTACGATATAGGCACAATTTTGACGTGAGTTATGGTCAACGAGGGGGAAGAAAAAAAGGGCTGGAGTATTTTGTCGCGATGAAAAACAAAAGGCGAAGGCACGGACCGTACGTAATGGGGAAGGGGGGGGGGGGGGGGGGGGGGGGGGGGGGGGGGGGGGGGGGGGGGGGGGGGGGGGAGGCTGTTAGGTGACAACCCCGGATCTAATCTACGACTGTTAGTAGGAGGGAGGAGAGAAAATAGGGGCGAAGAAAACAAAAGGGGATGTTCATAGGAGGGAGGAGAGAAAACAGGGGCGAACAAAACAAAAGGGGATGGAAGCAAAAAATATAATATATATGTAAAATATAAAGACGAGAGCACTATTAACAGTTGTGTTGTATGTATAGCCAGGGCTGTGTATAGGAGCACGCGGCGAGCGGTCCAACTTTTTTCAGGGTTCCCGGGGAGGCCTAGGCTGTCGATCGTTTCCTGACATTTGGTTTCACTACGTACGTACAGCAGTCCGTTTACTAAGAGATTCCGCTGGTTTCTGCGCCCCGTGTTTTGCCATTTTGATTGGGGGGCGCCGCGGCTCACGCACTGCGTGGCGCAGAAAAAAAAACGACGGCCGCCAGCCTGTACATTGGATAAAAAAAACCGTAAAGCGTCGTGCGTGGCTTTTTTTCGCTGCCGTGTTGCTTTTTTTTTCTTCTTCTTCTGCCGCAGATGGTCTACGGGAAGTCTCGCATGCTGCAGGTGTTTCTCAAGATGGCCGCTGACCCTCACCTAGCGGAAGACACGCTGGTGGAGCTTCTGATGGACGTGCTCGCCGACGAAACTCCCTGTCCGCTCTCGGAGAATGAGTCCGGTGAGTTTGGTCGCGAAACAAACTCGTTGATGTTGTTGTTGTTGTTGTTGTTGTTTTTTTTTTTTTTTGCTCGCGCGGGGCTGTTTCATACCAGAGGCAGGAAATCGCAACCACTTGAAGACCACAATAGGGTGTGTGTGTGACTACCATACTATCACACGGGTGATACTATTACACACCCCCTCCCCTGTGTGTTGAACTTCCTAGCCGGTTTTCTCCAAAATCTGCCCCTAGATGGGGCCATGGCTTATTAGAGGGGCACACACATCGAAAATGGTGTCTTTTAGAAATATATCGTGTTCTATTGCATGCCTCGATAGGGGTTGAACCTATTTGGGGTAATGATTTATGAGCCCCTCTCTCACTTGAGGCGCTTTACGGTATATATATACATATATATATATATATATATATATATTATATATATATATATATTTGTCGAGGAGGAAAAGTGCAGCCCTCGGTAGCGGGTCAAAGCTACCACATCACTTGGTACCTTTGGGACTACAAGAGTAGGGGCTCCATATAATATTATGTATATGTATACTTCGTATACATGTATATACAAGGTTCCCCTTCGGGATTGATTGTAGTTGACTTGAAACCCCCGGGGGGGGGGGGGGGGTGTCGCGAGCCGAAAAAGGAGCACCAACCTGGCAGGCGTTTGTTCCTCGTATGTATATATATATACCAGCTATGTGTACTCGTATGTAGCCACCCCGGCGGGCACAAGAGCGAACAACATGAAAAAAAAAAAACAGGCTCTTGAAAGCTGAAGAAAAAATAAGTACGAGTTAGCCACCGGGTAAGTAACCTAGCAAGCAAGTAACACCGACCAGCCCGAACGAGTTTATAGCTAGTTCTATATATACATAGTTATATATACGATATATATCACCCAAAAAAAACGGTTTTTGGAGAAACGTTTACGGCTTTTACCGTGATGCGTATTCCCATGACCTATCGTACATATACAAGGTCGCTCGTATCGTTTTTTTTTTTCTGCAAGAAACTAACGATAAGATAAGGCATGCCTTGTAACGGTAGTTTCTCATTTGAGAAGGAAGCCCCATCAGCTGCCAGAAATGCCTTAGAAGGCAAAAACAAAAAAAGCGCTCCATGTTTTTATCTGAGGCTCCTCACTTGAGGAGGCTCTATACTAATACTAAGTAATCTATACTAATAATATGTCAAAACTTGATTTTGGAGGGGGAAAAAAAGTGCCTCGTACCCAATGAACAATCTCATGACCGTCCAGGAAACCTTTTAGTCCAGAACTATTAGTATTTGCCTCGGAAGGCAAAAAAATGCTACTACCCCTATGTCGTAAAATATACCACGCGTCGCGTGTCCAATTTGTCGACGTCTGACTAACTTTTGAATGTTTTTTTTTCACATTTTCTCTCGGCAACCCTACCCCCCTCCCCCCCGCCCCNGAAAGAGAAAGGGAGCTGGAGAAAGTAGCGTGAAGAGGATACCTGGCTAGATGGGATATAAACACACGAAGAGGGGAACGCAGCCCCCCCCCCCCCCCCCCTATGTACGCCTATTGCTGTCTCTGGAAATGGCCTCACCGGAAATTATATGAACTCATTGAAGCTGTCATCCTATGCAAGTCCGCCTCACAAGCTTTTCTTTAGGATGCAGCTCACCCATCATGCGACTCGCCCAACACACCTCACGGCGCTTCGCGTATGGTGCTATATAGCAATTTCTCTGTCTGGTCGGTGAAAACCCGACATGCTCCGTCCCGGCATTGTAGGGATGCGAGGGTCTATGGTCATACGACTACGGCCATGCATGAATATCGAGTACACCCCCACCCCCCCTCTGGTGTACGGAAAATGCGCAATGAGCGCCCAAATGTGGGGGGCGTCTCTATTTTCAGGAGTAAGAATGGTGCTCCACCCCGAAAAGGATGCGAGGGCAATGGTCCAACGACTAAGGCAAGCAACAAATGAGTACGCTCCCCCCCGAGGACGGCACAGAGAATCAAATCGGAAGAGCGCCGTGTGGGGAAAGCGGGAAGCCCCGAAGCCCC
>MEHQ01003278.1:544010-600523 GCA_008828725.1 Saccharina japonica | reverse complement strand
GAAGATTGCCTAAACAGGCGGCGTAATTGCTTCGACCGAAGCTGCTACCTGCTTCCATCTGCAGGAAACTGAATTAATCCAACTCTATGAGGATCAAGCACCATCAAGCTACCGAACAGGCTCTACCATGACTTGATTGAGTTGCTCTGCGTGTGGTGTGTCATTTGGAGGCTTCTGTGGGGAGCACGGTGTCTGTGAAAAAGGCCTTGTTCGGGGCTGATATTGACCCAACCCCGTTTTCCACAAATCAGGCGTTATCTGAAAGTACTTTTTTCTCACTTTGTGGGCAGTGCAACACAGGTGGGATCGCCAGACGCGGGAGCCTGCTCTTTTTCGTGGACGGCGGCACGCGGTGAGATTGTCTGTGCCCCCATTTTCCCGCTAAGCCACCTTGTGCCAGGTACAGGTATGCCATTCTTAGCGTGAACCTTATCCATTCGTCGAGCCTAGCTAGGCCTCTCTGCTGCTGTACTCCCTTTTTTAGTTGAAACATCACGACCCGTGCTACGATAATAATAGGCAAGGTAGCACGTTTTGGCTGAAACCGCGCTTTTTTGTTTCTGGATGACGGTCTCCCTAACCAAAATCGTCGGAATGTAGTTCGTGTGAATATAAAATAGTACCTGTGGCAAGCCTGTGGTAATATTTTTCGTTGTGTTTGCGTACTCGTATTATAATGATGAGTTTCCATCGTTCAATCAGTCTAACTCAAAGCTGACGTATTTTAACATTTTTATTTATTATTTGTATCGAAAAAACTCAGTCTACGCAGTCGCCCACAAGAACCTCTCCCACGATTTTGGGGATAAGCGACTCGGAGTTACTGCTTCTGTAGGGTGGGATACGTCTTGCAGTTCTGACAGTGTTTTAACCGTCTCAATAATATGTAATAATGTGTGTTTGTGTTGTCTTCACACAGCAGTAGTAACTGCCCAACTAACATCATCAGTCATCAGTACAACCTATCTATACTACTGCTGTAGTGTCCGTCTTGATTCCTTCTCCGTGAGAGATAGATACACTCAGTCTAGACTGTTTGTGACGCAGAGCAAAACCGAAACAAAAACGCCGAACTTATCGGGTAAGGGTCGTTTTTAACGACGCATATTTAGCAAATAAATTGCTAAATTTCCATTTTTTGGCAAGTTTTATTTGCCAAAATAGCAAAAAACTTGCCAAGTTTTTTTTCGGATATTTCCGTATCTGTTCGTTGGCAAGTTTTTGGAAAGTCAAATTTGCTATTTCCAATGATATCGTTGCAGCAACACAGGAAGATATCGAGGGTTAGACGGTGGTGCTGACAGCAGATGATGGTGACTGACGGCATTGCTGAAGGAGTTGCTGGCGCGGGTGACGAACCGCATGTAGGCGTGGTACTGGTGCCGTCTGGGGCTGATGCTCAAGTCAAAACCCCAATCAAGCAGTCGCCCCAGCTTTCCCAAGAGAACGAACACGTGACTATGACCGCCCTGGAGGGCTGTCCACCTCTAGGACCTACGAGATATGCTTGGATCCGTCTCCAGGCCACCCATTCCTCGACGAGGGTGTCGTCTCGTTGTCTGATCCTTGCTGTAGTACGGGGTTTGATAAAAAAACTGAAGGCGTTCCGTGGCTCAAATAGTCAAATAGCAAGTTTATTGCCATTTCGTCGTGTTTGTCGATAGAAAGTATTTTCCAAGACTTGCCAATTTGTTGTTGCCAAAATAGCAAGTTTTTTGCTATTTGCTCGTGTCGTTAAAAACGGCCCTAAAGCAAAAGTGGAATGCCAAGGTACAGGGGGTATATACATCATCAGTAGGAGGACACAACGCAAGCCAGAAAAATAAGAACGAAACTAAAATTGAAAGCGGATTCTGAAAGGATACATAAGAATACAAAACATATCTAATTAGGGGACCATTCGACCATTCGTAAAATAGGCTGCTATTAATAGTAGTAACGTAATACAGTAGTACAGAGGGCACCTAGTGAGAAACAGGAAATGTGGTCCAGGCTGGGTTTCTAATTTGAGAGAGGGTGATTTCCACACTAATTTCGAGATGACGACTCCCGAATTTCGTGTTTTCTTCTAAAACTCCTGAAGGCTTCATTATTAGCCTGTTTCTTGTCCTGTACATAAACGCTCGATCGAGTGGAACATGCAATAATTGCGGCAAGGACGAAGCATGAGCTCGAGGAAAACTAAACAGAGAACAACGTGCAGAGTGGTGGCGGTGTTACGCAATACATACACTACCGGCCCCCTCATGAGAAAGTGCCCCACAAGAAGCTCAGCCTGAACATTACGGGGGAAATAAGAAAGTCGACAGCTATTATACTGAAGTTAGTGTGGGACACACCCCTTTACCAAATAATAATGTCAGTCGCCCGATTTCTGTTTTTTATGAGCGGACCGGTACTACTGCTGTCTCGTAGACGAGTTTGTATTGCTGTATATACGAGTAGCAGAGGCTGGTCGCCCCGGTAGAGTAGTGGTCAGCTTCAAAGACTACTATCATTGGTACCCGAGATCGAATCCCACCGTGGTTAGAGATTTTGTCTTTATTTGAAAAAATAAAAAGGAACCAATTGCTGAGAGCGCCTTCGTGGCGTGGGTAGGCGGAATCCGACGCAAGTCGACGAGGGAAGAAAGTGCTGAAATCTTCTCGCGATAAAAATGCAAGGCAAGAACCGTAGTGGGGGAGGAGGGAGAAGAGCCTACTTTGTGACCCCGGATCTGAGTTACGACTAGGAAGGAGAGAGAAAGGAAGGGCGAAGATAATAAATGGGATGGAAAAAAAAAAGAAAAAAAAAGAGGGGGATAGACAACTATTGTTGTGGCGAAGAAAATAAATGGGAAGAGAAGAAGAAGCACATATCATACGATATATTCGTACGTATGTAAAGGCCCACGTGTAACCACAACCCACAACCCACCAACCAAACAGTATCAACACGAACGATAAAAGAACGCAGGAATTTCTGCTGGAAAAGGGCGCGCGTGAAGAATCGTGGAGCACCCAATCATGCTCAGCGGCAAGCTGAACCGTACCTTGTCCCAGGTACCAGGTAACTGCTATTTCTGCTTGCTCTGGGATTACATTTTCGTTTTATCGCAAATATGCGAGGTATCTCCACTTTAAATAAGTATGTATACAAGGTTTTTGCGTCTGACGACGCCCGCTCGTTGAAGCGAGCCCAAGGCCTTGGTATGGTGGGCAGGTGAAGGACGTGCGTGGGTGTACGACACCTTACCAATCAATGGGCAAATGCAAAAGGCCATCATCGGGCTTGCATCCGTACGTCGTAGAGGGGGCTTTGTACTGGATGGGTAGATGCGTAAAAAGTGCATCACTATCTTGTACGTATATATTATGTACTGTAATTACTAGACTCCGCCAGTACGCTATTCATATAATTGTTATATGGTACGTATGAAGACAGACATACGTATGTTTATACCTAAATATATAATTTGCAATACGTGAGAGCTCGACGAAACTTTCGAAAAAAATGAGATCGGTACCTGCGGGTGAAACAACCAAAACAAATCATGTGATTATTACAACTATTCGTATTGAAAGTTCTAAAGGCTGTTGGCACAATCGGCACACATTTCTTTGGAGATGGGAACGCGCCTACGTCGTATTGAATCGAAGCCGAGGCCTTGTTGTGTTGTGTTAGTGGTTAGTGGGCATTGGGAGGAAGTGTGTTCGCCGACAGATTTACAATGAGCGAATGCAAAACGCGACTACCGGGCTTTTGCATCTTGGCATGGTAGAGGGTACATGCGTTATGTCCTCTGGGCATCGTAGAGGGCACGCACTATGTGCTGGGCAGGGAAGACACGGAAATAAACCCTTACATTCTGCAAACATACCGGAAATTATATAATACGTACAAGGGGGCTTCGCCGCCGGCCCAGGCCGTCGGCGAAGCGAAGGAGGAATAAGGCCGGCAATACATCAGGTAGTTTACGATGCCAAGGGACCGAGAGGCTAAGGCTCCAGTTTACGATGCCAAGGGACCGTTGAAGAGACCCAGTTTGTATTGTTGATTCCTGACGTAATGAATGATGCAAAAAAGGCCCATAACATCAAAAGAAGTCCCGTTAAAATATTGTCGATTATTGATCCCTGACGCAATAAATGAGCCCCAATCAAAGGCACACTCTCCAGCAAGAAAACACACAAAGCATCGCAATGAGGCAAGCAAAGCCAAACCATGGAATAAAATCGACGGACTCTAAAATATGGTATACCCAAGCCACTTTCCCACAACGCACGACAGACAACTAAAGGAGTGACGCGAAAGAAGCCCAACCCATCCATGTAAAAAAGCACAGAGGTCAAGATCTCACCACCCCGGCTACAACGACTGGCTATATATTTTTGAAGATTATACCCTCGACGTTTAAGCACGACAACAGCAGAGCTGCGGTTCTCGAGGTACGTCTAGTACAAGACTACAGCTACGCCAGGGGACCCCGAGCTGCTTCTTCCGTTACGAGCTTCACGAGAGAGCTGCATCGTCTTCAAGCTGCTGTGATCCGCGAGCGACTACAACATCGTACGAGTACACCGTCGGTAGACTGCTGCGAAAATGGACAACATGACGAGCGACAACACCAACAACAATCTGATGAACGCGGTACGAGGGATCAAGCCCTACGCTGGAGAGAAGCCACAAGACTCCGCCGAATGGCACAGGAAAGCCGGCTTCATCATCAGTATGCAGCGCCCTGACATATTTGCGGTCATGGAAGGTCGAGCTAGGCCCACGGAAGAAGCGGACCAAGCCGAAGACACTGCACCGCTGCTGACTCCGGGTCTTCTCTACACTGCTGAAGGGACCCTACTGCAACGCTAAGCTGGGTTCGACCGCGCCAACCAAGACCTGTATTCAATCCTGTACTTGGTCACCGACAAGGCAGCGGATCTCCTCGTGGCTATTCATGCATACGACGAGCGTGGGACCCGAGGCGACGGGCAGAAGGCGACGAAGGAGCTGGAAGCAAAGTACCTCCGGGTTACGAACGAGACAATCCGCGCCTTCCTTGCAGGCAGCACTTGCAGCTACGACCATGGAGCCGGACCAAGATCCCGATCACCACATTGTGCAGGCTACACGCCTCCGCAGCCGACTGGCCGCGGTCAAGGAACTTTTCACCGATCGTCACTTCACCGACATCATAGTCCAAGGGCTTCCGGAGAGCTACCGCGGCATCAAACTGACCACCTACAAGGACCCAGATTTCGATCTGTCAAAGATCCAGACTACGATGAGGCATTTGTACCTGGACGGGCTGTCGAGGAAAATGACAGAGAAAGTCGCTGGGCGTGGAACCGTCATGACAGCAGTAGCAGCATCATCATCGGACCCTAGCTCCGGCGTAATCTGCCACAACTGTGGCAAGGATGGACACTACAAGAGCGGTTGCGTAGTGCCGGGGAAGCTGTACGGAAAGGGCAAGAAGCCTGCTGCAGGATCAATCAACAGGAAGGCTGGAGATGGAGCTGGGCAAAGGTGGTGCTCGGTACACAAGACAACGATACACTCCGACACGGAATGCTATGCGCAAGGAGCTGCACGCCCATAAACGACGAGCAGCACACACACGGCGGCTGTGGCGCGCGTCGACACCGACGAGTGGCCTACGGTAAAATTCGACGACGATTTTGACAAGGGCTTTCAATGTTAGCTCTTGCAACTTGGCCACCGGAGCATCACCCGGGGTCTATGAGCAAGATTGTCATTGGCCGCTGGAGTATCATGTCAACACGGGGTCGTCGGAAATGACGGTTGACGAGATCCTGTAAAGAAGCGCTTAAGGTTGTCGGAAAGATACCTTCCGAAATCGTTACAGCACGGTTCGCTGGGACTGTCAGGGCTACTGGGTCGCCAACAGCAGAACGTGGGGTCGCTGGAGAGGTATCTTTCAGGACCGGGCCACCGCACCATCTACTATCTATTGGGATTGCCGGCTGAGAACGTCTGCTGGAATCACCACATCATCATCGCTGGACGTCATCACCGTTTGGGGCTGGACGGACATTTTCGCCTTTGGGATTGCTGGACCATCATCATCATCTGGATCACCAGGAGGGACATCTGCATCGCCCTGGTCGTACCGACATAACGGCAATATTGTTTTTTGTTTCGTAGTACGTAGCACCACACGCCTTCTTTGTACGGGGGGGCGGCAGAAGCGTGGTAAGCTGCTAGGCTATCTGTGTAACATTAGTACCATATATGTCTGTCTGGTAAATGTATAGGGAGACCCACACGACTTCCACGGTTTTTTTGTGTGTGACATTTTATCGGTTTGCATGCTATTCCATGCGTCAAACCTGTCACATCAGCGGTAGGCCTATACGTTGCCAGGTTTCGCGTTGTGGTTTTTTGCGTTAGCTGTAGAAGGGTTGATCACCCGTCAAAAGCAAAGCAGGAACGGATGATTTTGTTTCGACGTTGCAAAGGAGTAATGAAACCTTGTTGCGACATAGCAATGAATTCTACTTCGTGAGTATGTATGCAGACAAGTAGTTCAGACAAGTACATTTGAACCAAGTAATTGGATCCTCGTTGTTTGAATTCATGCCCTTTGCATGGTGGGCACATAGTAGAAAATGAGTAGGATTATTTTTTTTGTTTTGGGCATGTAACGCAGGCGTAGAAAAGCGGGATGTCAGCGAGAGGTCGTCTTATTTGCTGTGTTTGCCTGCATTTCCCCGCATGTAACATGTTACGGGTTATCGCGTCGAGGGCTCGTATTGGATCTTATCCTTGTTGGCAAGTCATATTTTGCCGTCACTCGATAACACGGAGTAATAATCAGTAGTATGCATAGTTTATTATGCTCAAGAGTTGGATCCTCGAGATATCGAGTAGTGGCCAATCAGAGTTCATTATCAATCAAGCCAGTGAAGGTATGCAGGACAAGTTATCCATTATCGTACCTGGTGTCTACCGTACTATATCGTAAGTGGTTTAGTTGCTCAGTATCCACGTGTGGAACAACATACCTCCAAGTAAACACGATGCGGAATAATTGATAGGCTGTCGTATGTGATTTGGTTGTTCTGTGGGGTACAGTAGGTATTACCGTACGTATAGAGACTGCGTACAAGATCAGTCACGATTGTTGTTGCGTCCTCTGACGCAAGCTATCGTAGCAAGGGCATGTTGATGTTTGCGATTCAAGATCGTTGTGCATGTTGCTGTTCGTGATCCTCAAAATCATCAAGGGAACAGGAGCGTTTGCACGCCAACTCTCTCACTCTTCTTTTGCTCATCATCAGCCTCGCTTTTGAGCACATACATTAATCAATATTGTTGGCCTGGAGTCTTCTCTTCTTTTGAAGCGTTCATACATGTTTACCTATAAGCGACTTAAGAATTCACCCTCAAATGTAGGTTGTGTCTTGACTGGTAATCAGCAAGCGAGCCTACAGCGTACAAACCAGCTGCGAGCTGGTATACACGCTACACCATATCCTTATTATTGGCGACTGAAAACGCGACTGACTCTTGGTTTTTTGACTCGGGAAAAGGCGGAAGAGTCCAAACCAGGGAAACCACAGTAATACCCGGTATGGCAGGTATGATGATCGCGCCCAACTTGTAATAAGCCGAAACATGTTTTTGAATCACTTGGGGGGCTGCACTCGCAGCGACATACCAGAAGGTATCATAGATACTGCTGTACGTGTGCACGTATTAAATAAAATTATTATAAATACGTCAGCTGTGAGTTCAACCGATTGAATAGTAGATACTCAACTTTGCGAGCTGCGTAGAATTTTTGTTCTATGTGTTATTTGTGGTATTGGTGTAGGTTTCGTGATGTACTAGGAGCCTGGTAGTTACTACTCGATTTTATAATAAGCCGTTCGCGCGCGCTATGTGTTTATTCCTCGTTAAGGATATGGTTCAGTGACTCCCCTGGATACTACCCGGGTCAGCAGGACAATGTAACAAGGGTTTCCCATGATCATTCTGCGCACCAACATTATATGACCCGACTAGAGGAGACAAGTATGATATTTGGTAAAGTAATCGAGTACATCTATATCACAAAATGTGTTGTTAGTGTCATCCTGTTTTCAGAGACGAGTATTCCCGTTAACCTCTTAAAAACTGGTCCCACGAATTTGGGGACAAACTACTTGGACTTAGTGTGGGACACTTTTTTCAGTTTTGAATGGGTTAACGTGCAGAAATTAAGCGTTGGTTTTAGACGTCTGGGACACCATGTACCGAACCGGTATGTACACGAGGGATTTGTCGGACAGCCGGCTGTAGCTTCGTCGTCGTTTAGGGGGACATCTGTACCAATAGAGCACACGTAGACATGCTGCAAAAGGGCGTGCGGGACTAGGGTCGAGTTATTCATAGTCAAGTTCGTGGAAGAAGTATCAAGGGGTGTTTTTTTTATCATAAGTAGGTATGTATCTCAAAGAGACTGTGCAGAAAGAAGCCTTCGAGACGGCAACATACATGCCCATTCGAGTAACACCTACCCCGCTCAGGGAACAAGCCCCCGTTTTTCACGTGCCAAGGCGGTCACAAACAGTTCTCCAGTCCAGCACCCATCCATACCGACTCAGGGTCACAGGGTACCCTACCCCTCCTGATCTACCCCGGTTCCTGCATTGCCACTATACCGCGCGGCGGGTCCAGCAGCATCAACGCCTGTCAGATTGCGTTCAACTCCGTTTACTCACTGCGCTAAGCGTTTCCATACGGCCGTTATCCAACGCGATATACAGTGGTGGGTGTGGAGTGCCTGCAGAGGCTGCTGCGTAAGCTCGAACGAATTGGCACTGCGATCTGCGCGCAGAGCAACAACCTCTACGCGCTTTGCCGTGTTCACAGTTCGTGACGCCTCCACAGGCTAAAAAAAACAAAAACCAGGAAACGTCCAGTCGGTTCGTTTTTTCCACGTCGACGGCTGACGCTCTCGTTTCCTAAAATAAATCAAAGTACACCCAGAAAAAACTTATCTCCTGCAAACCCGTGTCGGTCCTCGTATCTCGTACTCTGTACTCGTCATGGTAAGTGCAGTAAATAACATCGATCGAGTGTGTCGAGATAGAGTCAGCAGATTCAACAATGAGGCATATATCTTAATATAGGTGGCAAGATAATCCAAGGGCGAGTCTAATGCCATAGCGGATTGTTTCAGGCCTGTTCATGCCACGCCCTGCCCCACTTTCAGATTCATGCCGCGCTCGATAGTTCCACGCCCCCCGGGGGTGTTCGTTCTCCGTAGGTGATATTGTACCACAGCGCCATGGGCATAACGTTGTAACGAACGTGGAGCAAAACACATCTGAGAATAACTGATAATCGCTCGGTCTACGGTCTTGTTGCAAAACACTTTTTCGACATCTGAATACGTAGGAGCAAAAAACAACGCCTGCCAGCGAAAGGCCATAATACAGTAAACCCAAAAGCAAGCAAGCAAGTGACGCCAAACAACAACAGGGGGACGTTTTATTCCCACCACGGTTATAATAGCGTCTGTAGTTGCTGTCGGACCCTACTTACTATCCTGATTACCGTCGAAGTCTTGGTGCGTCTCCGAGTACCGGCCCAAAAGGTATTTTCCGCTTGTCACGGGCGGGTACTTGGCCGGGCTGCCTTCGGGGCAGAACTGCGGCAAACACACCACCTACAAGTAGTGCCATTCAGAGCAAACAATATGACAGGACAGAGCAGCAAACCCGAAAAGTAGAGGTGTGTGGGGACGTACAGTGACTGCTGCAGTTTCGGTATCGGGTAGGAAGCAAGGCGCGTGAGGGGAGCAGATCGATGTTGCGCTTTTCGAATCTGGGATTCACTAAAGAGGCGCTGTGGCGATACTCTCGTATACTGGCAAAATCGCGACGGGCTCCTTGTGGCGTGTGCTCTCAACGTAATTTAGAAAATGAGGATGGAGTCCTGTCCCCGATATAATTCAGGCTCGGACGAACAGTTGCGTTGCCCCGGGCACAAAACCACTCCATTTCTGACCAACAGCAACAAGTCAAAACCCGCGGCCCAGTAGTCACGCGGTTCACCGCCGGCTCCACAATCAGCGAAATACGGTGTAGTGCGAATTCAGGGTGCATTGTATCTACGCGAAAGGCGTGACGTGCGTATGAAAGGTAAAACACCTTCGTACCCTCAGCACGTACGGGGACAAGCGTAACGCGCACGTGAACGGTAAATCATCGGTACGCTCAGTATGTATATGAAAAGTAAACTCACTGGCACGCTCAGCACGTTAAGGGGAGAAGGGTAACGCGCGCGTGAACGGTAAAGCATTGGTACGCTCAATATGTACGGGGAGAAGCTCGTACCATGCCTTTTGACCGCGCCGCGCCTGCTATTAATAGGCATTTTCCGCCACGCCTATCTTACCTCTGTGTCAAAGTTCGGTTCGAAGAAATAGGGAATGCTGTAGCGCTCGCGCCCCAGCTTGTTAACGACTCGGTGCACCGTCGACCTCAGGTTGTCGTTGGTCCTGTAGCCACGTGTAACGATCAGCGGTCAGCAACAGAGCGCCCTAACGTGAACCAATTTTACGGTCGTGTGTGCGCCGTTCAAGGCGGCAACGCCGTGTCCGTGGATAGGTGAACTTTGAGCATATGACCACATACAATAACTGTTGTAACAATAATTACGGGGGGGCATAGTAATCAGGAGGGGGTTCTAAAGCGCCACGCGCAGAACGTCGACGGCGATGCGGCTGTTTTGGGTCGACCGCTCGGTTCTCGTGCGGTTTGGCCGATCGAGGTGGTTGAAAATCGGGCTTGCGACCGGCATCAGGATTTGTTTAGGCTCCACCGCCGGGGTAAGCTGTGCTATGGTCTGTAGAAGTGGGCGCGGCTGTTGCCCTGGTAGCCTCTCGTCGAGGTTCAAGTTTTATCGGCTCGGTCATGGTCATCAACGCCGCCACTAATCGCGCCAGGCTGGCCCGTTCGCGTTGATCCACCGTGAACATACAACGTCAAGTTGGATCAACTCCCACCTGGATTTGTTGGGTTGCAACAAAAATAGGTCTCTTCGGGGCTTCTCTTATTTTTCGTCGAAATCAAATTTTAACTCGTATATCCCGAATTCAAATTATCTTTGATGGTGGTGCATGTTTGGAATCGAAGGCGAACTCGTACAGTATATTTTATAGTTTTCCGAAGTGGATATTGGTTTCTTTGTTAGCATGGGCCCTGTTTTAGGAGAGCGGTGCGTTGTGACTCCGTCGTACCAAAAAATGGCAAACTATTGTCGTACCGAAAAATGGCAAACTATTGGAGCAGCACGAAACAACAACAAAACTGATGTGGATTCTGGGAAACAGCCACGACGGAGTCTGCTGTGTTGCACAAACATTCCGCCCCGACATGAGTTCTTCTTGACAGCTTAGGTGACTCGGCTAGTCTTGACAGTCCCTTGTTTTGCCGCCGAAACAAGGTACGAGTTTCGTCAAAAAGAGGTATGGGTTTGGCCTACGACACACGGCGAAAGCCCGACCTACTACCCGTGAACATGTTTAGCCTGACCCTTGTCGCCAAAAGTGGAGTAGGTGTGCTGGGGGGTGAGCCAATCAGAGGTCCGGTCAGCAAGCCTTTCCCGTAGACCAGTTCGTCTGCGCCTGTGTCAGGCTCGCTAAATCCCCCCAATATGTACCTTCACTTGGCAGTGTTACCCTTCCTTCCCCCTATTTACTGCTGAAGCAACGGCGAAAGCGACAAACATAAAAAACAGCCTGCAAAGCAGTTGTTGCTGAGGCGTGGTTTAGGCGTCCGCATACGTGCTGCACCTCCTAGTCTACCGCTCTGCACCACTCGCCATCTCTGCAGCATGTCGCCGAGGTTGCAGATGAAAGCTCCCGGTCTCGGTGGTACGTCACACCACACCCCATCAAGCTTCACCTGTAGCCCCGGCACATCATCCTGGCGGTCAACGACACAGGAAAGGCTTCGTTTGAAAGACAAATCTACTTGAAACAAAAAAAGCGGGTAGGATCATAGGGGATCCGCATGGGGGCGTGTCGTGCGCGGCTCCTGAGGCGCGTGCTACGATATAGGTACTCATTAATAGCACGTTTTAACTGTTTTTTTTTTCTGAAACGCGGGGGCTCCTTGTTAACCCAAAACTCGTCGATCTTTCCTTCTCGTGTTGAAATATTTAATTTTTTTATTTTGTACTTTCGCGATGGGATTGTTCATTGGGTACGTACATGGTAGCACTTTTATTTTCCTCCAACAAACATCAGGTTTTGGGCGAGGTAATAGAGTCTCTCAGGTGACCACGCTCAGAAAACAAACATGGCGCACCATCTAACTTAAGATAGCATGCGTCCTGACTTGTGCCAGGCATCCCCGCGGGAGATATCAGCCGGGGTTACGTAGTTGACTGCTACAGTAGTTGTTGCGTAAGCTTCAGCTCCGAAGAGCTTAGTATGAAATAAAAAGGCCGGTTGTATTGGCAATCGGTCTTGTTCAAGATAACAGGATGCGGCGAAGAAGAGGAGGGGGACGAAGAGTGACAGGAGTGTGCGCGGCGCGAAGCACGCTCGACTCAACTCGAACGAAACTAAATAAAACACAACGGATCCTGGACCTTAGATTTGCGGCAAAAACCTAAAACCTAGAACAAAAAATACTCGGGGTGAGCTCAAATCAGTTTTTCGAGGTTACTCCGCGTAATAAACCGTAATATCTGATCCCACGTGGTTCCCCTGCATATTAACTAACTAGATTTGGCATGCAGTAAGCCGCACTGCTGTACTGCCGTAGCACCTCGTTGTGCTGCTGTGGCCTACAGTCGACTATGTTACCGATCAGCGTCTCGGTCCAGGCTACTGCTGAGCAGCATGACAGCTATCCTTATCGAATGAAGGAAGCTAAACATAAATGACCTTAAATTCCGCGCTGTCCCCGAATCGCAAATTGCCCCTGTAGGCGTATCACAGGTCGCTGAAACCCCAGACGCCATACCCCATTTGTTTTTTTGTCTCATTTTGTTGAACACATTGCACACGTAAGACACGACTGTGGTGAATCTCGAGATTGTTAGGGTGCGAGTTGATGCTTTAATTTTTTTTCAGGGGGTTTCCAAAGGGTTGATAAACGCACGGACGCTCCGCGACAAGAAACAAAGCCCGAGCCCATCAATAGCGAAAATCGCAAAAATAATGTCCACATCGTTTCGCATGCACCCTCGATAGCATCCCCACCTACGTCCTTGTACTCTCTAAGCACGCCTAAGCGCCGAGGAGTTTCTCCGTAAGAGCTGCTGTGCTCGAGGCCTTTACATTTACAAGCGAATTCGGTGCTCACCGTGGCCAGCATGGTCATCATCCCGTAATCCGTGTGCGCCCCCGTACCCAGCACGCCCTTTTCCGGGTCCGAAACCTGACCAACCGCAAAAAACAAGACTCTGTGGTTGTGCTGCACGGAACAAACGCATGCTGGAGTGCTCGTCGCAAGCGCTACACAATTGACTACTGACCATCACACACAACGCGCGCGTTTGGACAAGGGAAACAACCGTGTTGCGGTACCCAACTGTGCGCACGAAACGTGTATCATATACTTCGAGTATCAGGGTGTATATAACGCCTGTACGCGACGGTCCCTCTTATTAATGGAATATACTGGCTGATTGTTTTATCGTTCGACAAAGCACGTGGGTCGAGCAGAGATCCCAACCTTCTGTAAACCGCGCGATTCCCAACACAAGGAAGCGGTAGCTTCACCCCCCCCCCCCCCCCCTGCCTGATTCGGTTTGAAAACCTCGACATGCCCTCTTCGTCCCGGCATCTGTAGGGAAGCTAGGGTCTAAATGGTCATACGGCTACGGCCCCCCCCCCCCCCCTCCCGGCTCCTTCGGCTGAATCTGGCCTACACGTTGACCGTTGTCCCACCTCGGAAGAATAGTGAAGTAGCCGCAGTGCCGACATGGGCTTCACAAAGAAGCCCTCGAAGAAGGAGGGGTCGAGGCCGAGGCCCGTGGACAACAGCCCGCTCAGCCTGACCCCTAGGGTGTGCATCCGGTTGAAGTAGTCTTGCATCGTCGCTTTCCATCTGCGGAGCATCACGTGGGTGGCATGGCATGGCATGGTGTTCCAGGCGCAAACAACGGTGGATCCGTCGACTTGGTACTGTGAGGTGAAGGTGTGGCGAGCTTAGTTAGGCTTTGACTGTTCCCATCCGATGGAGGTTTATTAGTACTATTATTATTTGTTTCATTTGGTTTGATGTGTCCTGTCAACGCGCTGGCAGCATTTTGGCTGGGTTACGATAATCCGTGACAGCATACCCTCTAAAAATCGAAGTCCTCAAGTGCGGCGACCGCACAATCAACCCGTCGCGCATATGGCCGTGACACGTGCGCGGCCGAACACCTCCCCGGCCAGTTCGTGCCCGCTCCTGATTCTTGCCTTCGTACTCTCTCGTCCCAACCACTCCCTCAAGCGGGCAGACCACGGGGGGGTCGCAACAGCGTTTGGTATCCCTACTTGGTAGCAACAAACGTGACTATTTTTAGTAGCTCGAAAAAATTCCATTGAAAAAATGGACCAGTAGGAGAACGGCGGGCACAAAATGTCTTGCTCTCTATATCGCCTCCTTACGTCAAGCTGCCTCAGTTGTTGCGCGAGCATGCTCGCGTATTTCGTGGGTTGTGTTTTTTTTTTGAGCGTCGATCGTTGGTCCTGGCCATGTGATCACAGGCTTGGAGATAAAACAGCTCGTACGTTGATGAAATTCAAAAGCCGGCACATACCATCGGAGGCCTGCCACCGTTCCACAACAGCTGCTGGCAGGCAATTTTTTCTTCTACTTTACCAGATGAGTGCTAGAATCGTTTCAACCACCGACCTTTGGCAGAACTGCAATATTTCGCCGCGAGGTCGAGGTGGGTATCTCTCCACCGGCGATTGTTTCGCCTTACTCCCATCGAACGTTTTGTCCACGGGTGCGCCCATGTTATGCCAGTTGGAACTACGCGAGGTGTAAAAACACAACGTTGAACAGCAACCCTACGAATACACCGAACCGAATATTTGCCAGACATAAGCTTCGACAGGAAGCCCATTTGCGAGGGGTGTCGCAGCATATGACTACGTGTCCTTCGTCTCACCCTGGGACTAGGCTCTCCGACGGCCATTGGTTGGGTCCGCTCAGGGGCTTGGTAGCATCTTCACTGTCGGCAGCTTTCTCTCGAAACACGTAGTATCCTTCCTGCACAACGCAAAACGTAGGCGTCCGATTGGTGTGCTTGCATTGACGCATCGTACTTGTGCTGGCTCAAGCTGCTGTGTTCAAGGGACATGCACGTCGCGACGGCAGCACAGATAACTGCATATCGTGACGACAGTAGTTAGTCTTTTGACGAGAGCCTTTGGTGAGGCAGCGAATTCTGTTTAGATATATCTGTGTTCATAGTCAACGACAGCCCCTACGCAAACGTCCCGCACGGAAAATTCGAGGGTATCGATCGCAACCTGCCCCCCCTGACTATGATAGCGTTCGGCATGTCGAGAATAGTGGCGCCAATTGATATTGGTCAACGCACCGCGGAAGCGAATTAACTGCGGCAGGATGCCGTATAAACCAACCAGACGCGAATGAACTTGAGAACAGCGCTGTAAATATACTTTATGTACGATATCCCACGCCCCGTGCTTTCAGCTCTCCTCAGCTTTTCTTAAACGCATTTTTGAGCCTTTTCGCGCTTTCTCACGATGAGTTTCACCTATCGGTCCACTTCTTATCCATTGTGCCCACCGACCCCGACTGCGAGGGGTGCGGCCTCGATCGCGCCCGCACCATGTCCTGGCGGGACGAACTGCTCTGTGGGTTCCAGGCCCTGTCACCTAGATGGTATTCCGCCCCATTATCACTGTAATCTTCGTGTCAGAAGAGCATCTCAGCAGATCAGTTCGCGACATCTTTTCGTTGCTGATCCCTGGAGCAACCACCACCACCATAGGAGGGACGCCCGACAACGCCCGACGGCAACCTAAATACCAATAACATTTTGTGAAAACGTCGGTAGGGGAAAAATCAATGAACGACCCCCACTTTTGTTATCTAGATATTCCAGGGAATGGTCTTGTATACGTAGACCCCTGATATGTGCGGCCTACCGCCTCCACCACCATCACAACCACCACCACCACCACCACCACCACCACCACCACCACCACCACCACCACCACCACCATCACCACCACCACCACCCTATGACAACATGAGCGGCAGCCGCAGTTCGAGTAGAGGCATAATCAGGCGCCAACATCGCACCTTAGTGTCGCCCTTGACTTGGTTCGCGGGGTCCAATATCTCCTCGTGCATGGGCGTATAGCCGCGGTTGTTCTTGTCCGCCTTCACGGACATTTTATCGTCTCGGTCAAGGGAGAAAAACGCCTTGGATGCTTGGAAAACCTGCTCCATCACCTCCTCTGGTACACCATGGTTCTCCAGATAGAAGAAGCCAAACTCCTTGCATGCCTGCCGACACCCCGCAGCAGTGGGCGACCCGATGAGCAAAATGGCGAAAAACAATTTGCGACTCCGCAATTGAAATATGGTGGTGCTGCTGTAGAGCAGACTGTCGTTCCGGTGGTCTAGAGGTTAACGTCGAAACTACTGTTAATAGCGTATATGAGGGCTGGGGTTCGAACGAATCCCGCCGGCTTCCAACCCCCCCCCAAAAAAAACCCAAAAAAGTACTTTATCTGCCAGTTCTCATCAAGAAAAGCGCGAGAGCGTGAGTCAGCAAAATTTGATGAACACCGACAAGCAGTGCTAACAATGCTGTTCCCCTCTGCGCGATATGGGATGAAGGCACTTTCCGGGGGGGAGAAGGGGAGCCACCTGCGACCAAGGCATGCCCAGGGACCTGGAAAGTAGAACTGATGGTTACACACAATCATGTCGCGGCTGCCACCTTCAGAGCGCGCTCGCCACCTCGCCGTGCCACATTGCACCAAAGGTTGCTGTTATCGCCCTTCACACGGATGATTTTTTTCGGGTTCACTCCGTGCCACTTTGTATGTAGAGTAGCAAACCTTAGAGGTGTGCGTGTGATAGTATACCCCCGCAACCATATTCATGGGAGGTAGTAATTGCAATTTTTCTAGCGTAACTGACCGCCCCCTGTGCTTCGCCTTTCCTTGGGCACGCCGTCAAAACGCAATCCGCGCTATCACGTTGAGGAGTTATCTCGGACAAACTCCACTCAATCCCCAACCTCAGCTCTTGTCAACAATTACAGTGTACCCACAACGCGACGCGATGAAAGAGACAGAGACGGACCTGTTGCCTGGAGCGACCAATCGTTTGTCTTCCAGGGTTCCTGCATCTCAACACGGTACTCGTAGCTTGCTGCTGTGTACCATGTTTCTTCTATTTTTCCCTCCCAGAGGTTATGCTTCCCCCTCAGGGTTGGTGGAGCCTATCCTGTGGCCACGGACGCGATTTCGGCGATGATTTCATGTGGTACCAACAAAAAACAAATATGTGCGTACACATGCGGGGACCACCCACAATCAATCGCACCTTGACGAGAACCGTAGGCGCTGACGGGTCTTCCATGTCCACAACGGGAGGCACCCACATGGCGCGGCCTCAAGTTAGATGATCGCGTCTTTAGGCTCACCGCTCGGCCGCGCTTAAGGCAAAAATTCCTGCACCGAGCAGTCGAGGTTTTGATAGGTCAGGGGTGTTTTTTGTTCGCAATAACTTTTTCTCGTGTGCGCCCAGACCTCTCGTTTTTTGCGATTGAGACCATACAACCGAGGCGCCGCCGCCGAAACACACAAATACTCGGTACAACAGGACGTGGGGTACGTTCATAGAATGCTGTTTAGGCAGAGAAGGCTCCCGGACTGACCGTTCCTTGCGGCGCTGCGACAAGACAGAGGCGCCTCTACTGTAGTGCTAGGATGCGATTTGTAGCGCTCCTTGCTGCGCAAAGGACACAGCCTCACGTGGAAGATTAATATTGAACGTTGATAATCTGGGGGTTGTGGAGCGGGATTGAATCTTACTATTAACACGTACTGGGAGGCATGTTTGGTTAGGGGATACACATCATACGGGTACGTAGAGAGAGCGAGTATGGTTGCTGTTGAACTCGCATTCAAGAGAGACAAGGAAACCACGGGTACTTCTACAGTAAACAAGCGAAGCATACGGCAGAGTACGTAAGACTGGGTGGTGCCTGACCGGCAACAACTACGTATACTGTGAGGATTGAGGCTGAAGGTTGTGGCAGGTTGTGGCAGAGAGTTTATGAAAAAATGGGGGTTAGGTTCAGGTGACAGCCTGTAATTGGCGGTCGTAGGGGGATTGAATACGTTTGGAGCGTAGGAGGAAAATAAGTAGTGAGGTTGGGCGTAGGGCAAAGGGCCAACATTCAAATAAAATACTCCAGATCCACGAAAGCACAACAAACGAAAGTAACAGAATACCAGGTATCTATTTGGCATGAAATTGCTTGCGGTGGTTTCACTGGTCCGCGGAACGCGCGAGAGTGTGAGAGAGGAAAAATCGAAACTTCGATGGAAATCGATGTTTTGTGGGACAACCAAACCTTACGCGGGGGGAAAAAAAACGGGGGGGCGGGTGGGGGAGCACTTGCAGCTTGCAACGACAGCTTCTTCAGAGTGCCGTCGAGGATACACACACTGCGGGCGGGACTGCAGTGTCTAAGGCAAGACTCTGGTGAGAAAGGGCGGGTGATCCACATTTGTACATTCATTCGTGCCCTTCCCTACCCGGAGCTGCCGGCACTCATGCGGAGCCCTTGTATCCTACGTATTTCGAGCACCTGGTACGCGCGTGTTATACGAGTAACAACGACCGCGACCAGTAAAAACATGCTGATACCTCCGGTCTGCCAAGAAATAAGTGCAAAGGTGCACGGTGCGCATGGTCTTACTCAGCTAAGAGCTGCATAAGAGGCAAACAACAGCAACGTCCAAGTAGACGTCTACCAGTTACCTCGCATCGGTATCCAAGCACTGCTGCTGTACCAGTTACAACAGCAGTATAAGACACCTGAAAATAAACAGGCTAATAAGAAAGGCAGGCTGGATTTAAAGAAAAATAAGAAATTCGAGAGTAATTATCTTGAAATAGTGTAGAAATTACCCTCTCTCAAATAAGAAATCCAGCCTGGGCCAGCTTTCCTGTTTCTTATCAGGTGTCGTGTACTATTGATAGTAGGAGGTATGAGAGAGAGTTACTGCATGTACGAGCTGGTGTTACAAGGCTTAGTTCGGGTAGGCGATCGGTTAACCTTTTACCAGTACTCGTAGCCCAACGGACAAAGACCATAGCATATGGCGTCGTCGGCAGGACTCGAACCTGCGCGTGAAATCACAATGGATTGGCCAGCCAGAATAATGTTTTTAAAGCAGATTAACCATGCCCCAACCAGTTTTACGAATTTGGACCTGGAATTTGGACACAGACAGTAGTGTAGATCATGTACTAATCAATAAACTTGCCGCCTACCCTTTTTTTTCTCGAGAGAGATACGCGTATGACGATCCAAAAATCGAATTAAAAACAAAGCGATCAAAACTACGTAGTTTAAAAAAAAACAAAAAAAAACAAAGAGGGCAGGCGGCAGGTATCCTTGCACGTACGGTTCGAAGACGGGGTTAAAATTTCAGAGTAAAACTCTCAAAATTGGTCGGGGCATGGCGGAAATGCCATTTTTGCGTAATTACTTGACTTACATATGGAATCGAGTTTTGGTCATATCTCTTGATGGGTGGCGAATTGAGCAACGAGACTTACATTGATCTTCTCCTTGTGTCTTCAGCACTGTCTCCACCAATTTTCAACTTGATCGGAAATGACATTTTTGTACGATTTTTTAATAAAAAAAATGTTGTTTTCGAGTTTTCGCGGAAATTTCGGCGAGATCTAGTCGGGGAAACACCTGTGTTGCAGTGCCCACAAAAAAAATACGATTTGATCAAATCTCTTGACAAAGAGAGACTGGGATCACATCATCTACCCCAGTTGTCCTTCCTGTAGGATTTTTCGTAATTCTGCCCTATATAGCTCTGAACGTTCCCATCAATACATAACTTGGCAAGTCAGATATAAGCTCCTTGGTACACTCCCGTCAGTGTGCCAAAGTGGCAGCAGATTCCGTGGCCTCCTTCGATGCGGACCTCGTCGTTGAAGTTTGAAAATGTGGTCCCAGCCGCTTGAATATGCGGTTTCTCGTACTGTATTCAAGTATTTTATTTTCTGCTGTAGAACGAGCACGAGGGTATTTTTAGTATGTTTTTTTCTGCTTAAGAACGAGCACTAGCGCAGGAAAAAAAATACTTGCCTACGTACAGTATTATAATCCACGAATTCAAGCGCCTGGAACCACATTTTTAAATTTCAGTGACGAGGTCCGCATCGAAGGAGGGCGCGGAAACTGCTGTCGCTTTGGCACACTCACGGGAGTGCACCAAGGAGCTCATATCTGCCTTGCGAAATATTGGATTAATGGGAAAGTGAAAGTTCGGAGCTAGAGCAGAACTATGATACGTACGGAATGTCCCACTCGAATGTCCTACAGGGAAAAAAAATCTGGGCAGGTATGGTTCCAGTGTCTCTGTGTCAAGTTTGTTCTTGTTTTTGTGGGCACGTGGGCACTGCAGCACAGGTGGAAAAAAAAGTTGGAATTTTTCATATACATCTTTTTTTGCACAACAAGCAGTGAGTGGTATGTCAGGGTTCAGTACTCGTAGTGCTTCCGTTTTTTGTATGTACGAGTAGCCTAAATTGCAGTGGTTCTTGAGATACGACGATACGTCTTTACTGCTGTAGGAAGCTTTCACGAAGCTTTGTATGTTTCTTGGCTGGCCCAGCTCGTATCGCCAACAAATGGGTCTTTCGAGTCGCCAAACACCAGGAGAGGGAAGAAAAGGTCGAGCAAATGCCCCGCCCTGCGCTCAGCAACGCCGTTCAGTCGCGACTGTAGCCAAGATGCTGGGGAGCTGACCTGTTATCCAGGCGACAGTCAGTCTGTGCTCTTTCGCTCTTTCGTGCATGGCTGGCTTCAAGTACTACTACAGCAGTACTGCTGCTGTTCTGTACATACCAGGTATGTACAGCAGTATGTTCAAACAACCCCGAATGCTATTACACCAGGTACAACGTATCAGGCACCAGGCACCAGGTACCAGTTAACTACTCGTAAACAAAATGTATATGGCACACCACACCTACCTGGCGATTCGGGCCACCGAGAGCTGTCCAGAAAAATCAGCCTTCCTTGCAGCAGAAGGATGCCTGCGAGAGCAATCACCGGCTAGTACAGGAAACGCGGCACGGGACGCACTTTCTGACGCGTACGTTTTGCGTCAGTCGTCGTTGTGTCTGTACTGGTACATCAAGTACCTCACTGCCCTTTTAGAACTGCAGTCCGGTTTTGGGGACAGACTACATGTACTTAGAATTTTAGAGTGGTTTGTCCCCATAACGGGACTGCAGTTCTAAAACGCTCCCGTGGTTTCTGCTTTAGTACGTACGATTCACGGCTGACCTTTTTTTTTGTTTATGGGAAATGGTCATTTGGGGGTATACCCCCTTTTTTAACGGCCATTTGGGGGTAGGGTCAAAATGCGCCCGCGGAACGCGCTCCCGCGGGCCCAAACAGGCCTCAAACGCCATTCTGAAGCCGTGGCGAGATGCCCGAAGCCTATGCCAAGCACGCACACAACTTTTTTTTTTCTTCAGGCACGTCCTTGGGCCTAACGAGACGGCGGCGCACGAGGGAGCAAACGAAGTCCCCCCTTTGACCACATCTTGGGGGGGGATAACCCCACGTACCTACTAAATTTATCTACTCCCCCCGATTGACCACTTTTTTCACCCCGTTTGACCAAAACCATACCCCCTTTTGACCATCTGCGACAACCCCAAAAACGACTACAGCAGTACGTATCCACGTCACCGCCCAACAGCCCGAATAGATCACGGGGCGGAACATCCAGAACTTGCGAGTAGTCGGGATCGTTTGCCTCCCAAGAAATAAATCTCGGCACAACTATCTCGTATACAAATCAAATCTTTATAGACGATATGAAGATATCGGCTCTTCTGAGAAAACATGACGGTGATGGCGGAATCAGAACACATACGAGTACGTGTATACTCGGCGTATGGGTCGTGAGTTGCTGGGTGCTGGGTGCTGGGTGCTTGGTGCTTGGTTGCTATGGTGATGGGGGGATCAGAACACATATCATACGTATATACTCGGCGTATGGGTCGTGGGTTGCTGGGTGCTTGGTGCTTGGTGCTTGGTTGCTGGGTGTGATCCTGGTGATCTGTACTCGAACACACCAGCCTGCCGTCGGGGATGGATACGTTGGGGACAGGAGGAAAGCACTTCTCAAGAAGACTAACGACCGTCGTTGCGCCTGATGTTTCTCGTGTCCCAAAGAACCCTCCCGTCCAACAACCCAACACCGCGCACCCATGACCCACAGCACCCAGGAACGAAGCACCAAGCACCAAGCACCCAGCAACTCACGACCCATACGCCGAGTATACACGTACTCGTATGTGTTCTGATTCCCCCATCACCGTCATGTTTTCTCAGAAGAGCCGATAACTTCATATATATCGTCTGTAAAGATTTGATATGTATAGTTGTGCCGAGATTTATTTCTTGGGAGGCAAACGATCCCGACTACTCGCAAGTTCTGGATGTTCCGCCCCGTGATCTATTCGGGCTGTTGGGCGGTGACGTGGATACGTACTGCTGTAGTAGTCGTTTTTGCGGCTGTCGCAGATGGTCAAAAGGGGGTATGGTTTTGGTCAAACGGGGTGAAAAAAGTGGTCAATCGGGGGGAGTAGATAAATTTAGTAGGTACGTGGGGTTATCCCCCCCCAAGATGTGGTCAAAGGGGGGACTTCGTTTGCTCCCTCGTGCGCCGCCGTCTCGTTAGGCCCAAGGACGTGCCTGAAGAAAAAAAAAAGTTGTGTGCGTGCTTGGCATAGGCTTCGGGCATCTCGCCAGGGCTTCGGAATGGCGTTTGAGGCCTGTTTGGGCCCGCGGGAGCGCGTTCCGCGGGCGCATTTTGACCCTACCCCCAAATGGCCGTAAAACCAGGGGGGTATACCCCCAAATGACCATTTACCTTTGTTTATTGTAAATTGAAAATTGCGGGCGGCTCTTTCAATACGTACAAGAAACGGGACAGTCAGCTTTCCAGAAATCATGGAAGTTGGCTCTCAGATTTGAATTTTGAATTTTTGTATGTAGGTGTGCCAGTCACGAGCCACGAGCTAATATCGAGCTTGGGGGGCTTGGCACGCGTCTGCACGTGTACACCACAAAGCCCGCCGGCCTCGGCGCAAAGGTACCAATAGCATACTATCATAACCATTCACAGTGTCTCCAGCGCGCACGCTCGAAAATAACAAATAGTGAAATCGGCGGGAATCGAACCCGCGATCAGATGGTTCAGTGGGTAGTGCTATATAATTCCCTAGGGAGGGTCGCGGGTCATGGTTCAGTGGGTAGTGTAGTGCTTATATTTCCCTAGGGAGGGTCGCGGGTTCGATTCCCGCCGATTTCACAATTTGTTCTTGCGATGCGTGGTTCAGTGGGTATAGTGCTGCTATATAATTCCCTACGGAGGGTCGCGGGTTCGATTCCCGCCGATTCCACAATTTGTTCTTTTCGAGCGTGCGACTGCGTGGTCCAGTGGGTAGCAGGGCATTAATTAGTGGTTCGGCGTCTGTTGCGCGCAGCGCAACAGGCGACTTGATGAGTGTTGCGCGCAGCGCAACACGCCGGTGGCGCGTGTTGCGCGCCGCAGGCGCGCAAGCCCCCCGCAGGGGCCCCCGGACGGCGAAAAAAGTTGCGCGCCCAAAAACGCGTGTTGCGCTGCGCGCAACCAGCCTCGCGGCGACTGTTGCGCAAAACGGTTCTTTTGACCAAATGTTGCGCCAGCGCAACAGCGCAACACCTAATTAATGCCCTGGTGGGTAGTGCTATATAATTCCCTAGGGAGGGTCGCGGGTTCGATTCCCGCCGATGTCACAATTTGTTCTTTTCGAGCGTGCGCGCTGGAGACACTGTGAATGGTTATGATAGTATGGTGACTGCGTGGTTCAGTGGGTAGTGCTATATAATTCCCTAGGGAGGGTCGCGGGTTCGATTCCCGCCGATTTCATAATTTGTTATTTTCGAGCGTGCGCGCTGGAGACAGTTGTGAATGGTGGTTATGATAGGATGCTCCTGGACACTAGTCCGTGGCGAGGGGAGTGCCCCGGAGATCAATGCAGCATGGTGAGAATCAATGAACCCGAAAGTATATATTTTGTTGGTTATATAGCATAGCCCACTGGCCTGTGACTGAGTAGGCCAGTGGACTATGCTATATAACCAACAAGAACTAGGACGCCGCGATCAAGTCTGCCGAAACCTTCCTGAAGGCCCACTGGCCTGTGACTGAGTAGGCCAGTGGACTATGCTATATAACCAACAAGAACTAGGACGCCGCGATCAAGTCTGCCGAAACCTTCCTGAAGGAATTCGCAAGAGCAACCAGCTTCCTGTTGTGAAACAGGCCAGGTACATGGGGGGAAAAAAAAAGTCGTTTCGGGGAAGGATTTGGATATCATACACCTAACTCCACCCCCCCGCCGCCTCGGAGGGGTCGTTTTCTTTTTTTGTTACAACGGTTTTTGTTTTGGTTTGTATCCAGGGTGTATCGGTGTACAGTAGTACAGGGCACTCGTGATAAGAAACAGGCTATTAATAATAAGAAATCCAGGCTGAGATTTAGAGGAAAATATGAAATTCAGGAGCCTTTATCTTGAAATTAGTGTGGAAAGCACCCTCTCTCGAGTAAGAACTCCAGCCTGGACCAGATTTCCTGTTTCTGACTGGGTGTCCTGTACCGCTGTATGTGATTTATGTGGCAGTAAATACGGGAGAGGCTCAAACCCTCACATCGAGTAAAAAAAGGTAACATGACACCACATCCCTCGTGCGACATATTATACCTGGTATGCTTGTTCTGCTTTGCTGCTTGTGTGAGGAGGCTACAGTAGATATAAGAGGACAGGGTATCCCTAGCCAGGTCAGCCTATGGAACGGGTACTCGTTGGTACTCACGTGTGTTGTTTGCTTAGAGATAGAAGAAGAGCAGCTTTATTCCTTTCCGTGACGAACGACTGAGACAAAAGGGGAAGGGCATCTGGGAACCGCCCTGGTTCCCATCTGAGATACGCCTTCCAAGTAATACCAATACGATCCAAATACCTGATACCAGGTATTTACCAAATATTTCCACATCATACCAGCAGTACCATAACACTAGCCCACTCTGATGAGCCGTATATGCAGAAATATGAGAAATTTGTGGAAACCCCGATTCCACGAACTAAAACATGAGTCGAAGGTGCGGCTCCTCAGAACCCACTCCCACACCTCTGAACGGCAAGGCTACGAAGCCGAGCAAGGAACGTCAAAAAAAAAGAAACGTTGGAACCGAAAATCCTGCAGTCATTGTACATGAACTGCCCCCCCGGCTCGAGAGCGGGGCTCGGTAGAACTGGTAAGACTGGAAAACTAGACACTTAAAAACTTCCCCGAAACCCGGCCCAAAACAGTCAGAAAGCGTGTCCTAAGCCCCAAGGTAGTGGCTCGATTATCCAGACCCGCCCCGGCATTGAGCGGGGGGGGGTCGACAGGACGAATTACGCTAAAACTACCCCCAAAACCGCCCCAGAAAAAGTATCAGAAAGTGGTAGGCGACACTGAGAAGAAAGACAGTCCGAACCGATAACTCGGAAAACGTCGCAAATACAAACTACAAGGAGGTTCCGCCCCAATCCCCTGAAACAACATGAAAAAAGAATCGAGCGCAGCGGCGACGCGAAAAATTCAGCTGTCCACTGCTGCGCCTCGTGATTCATCTACGTTACGCTGAACCCCCCGCGTAGACGCGCTAGCTAAGTGTACTTGTAGACACCAAGAACCTTGTACAGCTCCTGTTGAAGTCGTGTAGCGCGCCGGAGAAAGAGGAAGCTTGATCGGTCCTGGGTCATCCAAAAATCGAACGAAGTAAACTCCGTCCGTTGGTGTAGTCGCGCTGATTTTCCCGAGCCACCACAGACCGTCGTCGCCCTTGTACCAGAAGTGGGCCCCGTTGGGAAGTACGGTGACGTTGTACCGGCGAAGCCATTCGGCGTGCGGTACACAACCATAGCCGGGGGCCAGGAACCGTTCGCCGTTACTCCGAGAAAGCTCCCGTTGGGCAGCGCCAATCCTCATTCGACGGTACAGGCGGTTGGTTTGGCGGTGCTGGTTTGGGGTGCCGGCCCAGTATCGCAAAATTTCCCGGCGAGAGAGTCGGAGATCCATTTCCCGTTCCCAAGACGGGCGAGACAGTCCCGTCCAGTGCGTCTCGTACATCACCGCTATGACACCACCTCTGCCACGAACCGACTGGTGTCCCGTAATTTTCTCCACTTCGAGACGTTGGAGAGGAGTGGAAACGTCGTCCTCGGTGACGTGGTAAGGGGGGGATTTCTTGGAGAAGTTGTTGAGGACGTATTGCGTCAACCCCGCAGGCAAATACTTTGGCATGTCGCCGTGGTCGTGGGGGTTGGCACAGGGCTTGCAGCGTTGTACCGACACGCGCTTGCGATCATCAGCGCCGGGCATGTCGGAGGGTAGGTCCAGATATAGGAGCTTAGCCCCGAGAGGAGATTTGTCTGGGGTATCTGCGTAGGAGCAGGGGCCGACTGCTAGGATTTTGTGAGGCCCCGTCCAGTTCAGCGATAGCTTGGCCTTGAGGACCTTGGCGTCCGTGTCTGTCTTGGCCCCCTGACGAATGGTGGCTGCCGTATTCTACACCCACGCCCAGCCACCAGTGATGAATTTGGGGGCCGGACGCAAGGCGTCGGAGAGGGCGGAGTTGCGCCGGTTCACGCGAGCAACCGTGAGGGCGTGGTGTTCGCGAACTATGTCGTATGCGCGCTGCTGGCGGTCCGTCGCCAAGTCGCAGTACGCGAGGTGGTCGCGGGCCAAACTCTGGTGGCCGGCGACGCCTGCGCGCTCAAAAATCGTGAGAGGAAGGCGAGGGAGCCGACCCATGTGGACCTCGTTGGGAGTCAAACCCGTGGCGGCGCTGACCGAATTGTTGAACGCAAATTCGACGTGGGGGAGCTGTTCATCCCAGTTGTTCTGGAGCTCGTTGACGACCATCGCCAACATCTGCGCCATCGTGTGGTTCACACGTTCCACCCCACCGTTGCCGTTAGGGTGGTAGGAGCTCGTGGCGATTTTTCGAACTTCGAGAAGCTGATAGACGACGTGCGAAAGCTTCGAACAGAACTGGAGGCCGTTGTCCGAGAGTATGCTGCGGGGGCATCCCCAGAGGGGGATATACTTGTTGATGAGGATGTTGGCCGTGCCCTCAGCGGTGAATTCGGCGGCGGTGACGGCGAACATGTCGGCGCGGCGACTGAAGCGGTCAGTGAAGAGCAAGATTTAAGTGTTGCCCCGGGGCGTGGTCGGAAGGGGGCCGAAGTAGTCGACGCTGACAGCTGTTCCGGGCCCTTTAGGCAGGGGCATCGATATGACGGGCCACCGGACCGTTAGCCGCGAGGTTTTGCGCGTTTGGCACTTTAAGCAGTGGCGTAGCCACCACCTGGTGCAGATGTTCATACCGATCCACCAGTAGAAACGTTCGAGCATACGCAGGATGCGCGCGGTTCCCAGGTGGCAGGAAGCTGTGGAATGGCAGGCCTGCATGACCCAGGGGCGCATGAGCAGCGGCACGTAAATGCGCAGGGGCTCGTCGTTCAACAAGCAGGCTGTTCGGCCCACCGAACGCGTGGCGTCAGGCGCTAAGGGTGGAGACGCCCGTCGAACAAGGAGGACGAGCCGTCGTCGGTTGTGTGCAGCTGTCCTTTGCCAGCCAGTTCCTGCACCTCCGAGAAGGAGGGGCGTTGGTGAGAGGGAAAACAGGACAAAAAGTCGGCTGGCAAGGCTTCAGGCCGGCCGAGAACGATGTAGCGTATGGCGGCGTGGCACACGGGCTCGGCCTGTTGCTCCCGGGCCCAGTCGGCTTGCGAGTAGCGCGCTGCGGAATCACCGAACTGTAGTTCGGCAGCTGCGCTGAGGGCATCCAAGTCCGTCTCTGCGACAGACGGTATGCCAGCGGGCGTGGGAAGTCTTAAAAGAGGAGTCCCCTCAGGCTCGGCGCGGTCGCGGTCGGACGGAATGGGTACCGTCGGGACAGGCGAGGCGGCCGGAGCGGGGGCCATGACGACGGTCGAAGGCGGTCGTGGCCGAGGAGCTCTCGGCGGGGGTGTAGCCCGCCGGGCAACTGGTTGAGGGGCCCCGCCTGGCCCAAAACCATAGTCAACTGCAGGCGGTGCGGCGCCCGTGGCAGCGGCTGTTCTCCGACGCGTCCTGGTGGAAATGCGGCCCGAGGGCGGCAAAACCGTCAGAGGCGTCGGTTTGTCGGGCGGCAGAGGGGCGGACGCGGCCGGATCTGTGATCGCGGCGGAATCAGCTCCCTGTGGAGTGCTCGTCGGGAGAGGAGCATGCTGGGCGAACGTTGTCACCTCAGCGGGGGCTTCTGCAGAGCCCGTGCCGCCCTCTAAGGGTACGGCAAAAACCGAAGCGAAAGCGGTGTTGGCGGCAGGTGAAAATTCCCCACTGGCCGGACGGCTATCGACGGTGGCGACGGAAGCAGATACACGAGCGACGAATCTCCCCGAAGGAGCAGAGAGGTCGTCAATCCTCATACGTGGCCCGCGTGTGCGAAAATCGCGAAAATCGGAGGAGGTGAAGGGTAGCCCACCCAAAACCCCACTATGGGGCTCGGGCACCAGCCCACCCAAGCCGACGCCAGGGGTTGGTGAAGAGCCGGTGACGAGCTAGCAGTACCATAACACTTGGTCGAGGCTTGGTGGTACACTGCATGGTCATCATGTGCTTAACGGGCATACCACACTGGTCTTTTTTTCTCGTACTTCAGCGTATAGTCTTACCGTTTTACGGCTTAGACAAGGCATTCCGTGGTGTAATATGTGAGTGTCGAGCACTGTTCGCGATCTCTCCGACAGTGGCTGGCGTACAGGACATGTACAGAAGCAGGTGGGGAGGTAAGGTGTCAATGACACCAGGCGCGGTCAGCTGTTCTTTCCCCTGGTGGATCATCGTTGCGAGGGTATACACTGGTGTGGAAGAGACCTGGGGTCTATCGATAAATCTGCCTGCCGATCCCACTACTGCTGCAGTCGCAGCGCCGCCCAGCAGAATTATAGTATTCTGGAAGGCCTTGTATCAAGCAGAAGGGGGGGGGGGGGGGCTCTCTACCGTCCCCTGTGTTCAGTTTTTCAAGCAGGGGGGGGGACGGCTCTATACCGTCCCCTGTATTCAGTTTTACAAGCAGAGGGGGCGGTGTCTCCACGGCGAAACCATGTCCTTTCCATGGTGAGGGCATGTGGTCTCCATGGTGACTTCATGATCGTATTTTTCGTGAGAAAATGGCGTTTCCATGGCGACTCTATGGTGAGATCATGGCGTCTCCACGGCGACTCCATGGTGGTTCTTGGTGACTCCATGGTGACTCCATGGTGAGACCATGGCGTCTCCATGGCGACTCTATGGTGAGATCATGACGTTTCCATGGCCACTTCATGATGGTTCATATGGTGGCTCCATGGTGAGGTCATGGTGAGTCCATGGCGCCTCCCTGGCTTCCTCAAGTCATCACCTTGGTGTCTCCATGGCGAGGGCATGGCGGTCGATGATGACTGCATGGTGAGACCATGGTGGGTATATGGTGACTCAATCGCATCACCATGGTGTGTCTGTGGCGTCTCGATGGTGAGACTATGATGCCACAAAGAAGAGAGACCATTAGTCTTCATGGTAAGACAATGGTGACCATGGTGTTGTGACTGCATGGTTTCGCCATTGTGACTCAATGGTGAGGCCATGGGTCTCCATGATGGTGAGACCATGGTGACCATACGAGTGGGTCCATGATGACTCCACGGTATGGTGGATCCATAGGGGGCGCGTGGTCTCACCATGGACTCACCATGGCGCCAACACGGTGAGTCCATGGTGATACCATAGTGATGGTGTGTCCGTGGCATCTCCATGGTGAGATCATGATGAAACAATGGTGAGACCATGGTGGGTTTATGGTGACTCCACAGTTTCACCATGGTGATTACTACAAAGCCACCATGGCCTTCAAACAAATGTACACATACAGAAGGTTAATATTTTACATCGTCTGACACGTCGCATGTTGCATACGGCGGAACCCCAAAAAAACATTCGACATGGTTTCAGTTGTTTAGGGTCGCGCCGCGTTTTACGGGTTTCGTGTACCCCTTGTTTCTGTTTTGTGGAGTGTGATTATCGAGCGTGCCCCACGCGCACACGTTCTCACTCTTCTCTTCGTCTACACCTGTATACGTACCTGCTCTTTGGAGCTGAACCTCACGGATCAACGAGTCGGCGATCCCGCATGACAGCTAACCGCGCTTGCCCTCTGCGGTCGGTCTGGCGTAACTCAGCAGCCGTTCCACACGCCTCATGCGGAAATACCGCTATTAGGTTATGAGCCTCGGATATCGTAAGCACTGCGGAGCTGCGAGCCACGAGGTACACCGGGTAAACATCACCTCAGGCCCGAGCTGCTGCCTCGGCTGAGCTGCCAAACACCTTCACCACCTGGAGCTATGATACTGCTGCGAGCGGGAACTGTAAGAACTTGTTATCAAGAGACGCTGAATCAAGCAACCTCCAAACTTTTATGAGGGCGGTACAAAGGCAAGTCTAAAGCCCGTGTTCGATATTTTCTTGGTGAGATGCAGTCCTGCGCGCTGCAACAAAATGATGACCCCGATGTGCACTACGCAATATTACACCATGCTCGAATCCGACGGCAATAAGTTATTTATGTCATAAAACGAATTCCAACTAAAACCTACTGTAAGAATACCGCTCTGGGTAGTTTGACTGGTGGCTGTGTTCGTTCGTTCCAATGTTAACCCAGCAGAGAATCTTGCCGTCCGCTTCCCTCCACACGCCACCATTGATCTACTGCGAGAAGTGTATGTCGAGACGAGATCCTACAACAGAAGATCTGAGAGGGAGGAGCGTCACGGCTTGAGGAGAGTGACACACCTGCTGAGCCTGCACCTACTTCCTCTACACCATCTGCACCTGCCATGTACGATTCTATGGGCAAACGCGAAGCGGGTACGGTAATAGTGCACTCGTAACTTGCAGCAAGCGCAAACAAAAGCGGCCGACTCTTGACTTTGGGTTGAGTAAGGCAGACAAGCCAACCGAAAAAGCTAGCTCATATGGCTGTTGTAATCGTGCCTAACTTTCTATCGAAACGTTTAATCCATTTTGGCGGCACTCGCAACGGCATATGAAATGTCATGTTCATTCTGTTTCAAAGTCTAGTACTCCCGCTACGTGTAGAAAACAAGAGGTTCTTCTTAGACATCTGAAACAGCGCACACAAGGGATTTATCCGAGAACCGGCTATGGTATCGTCGTTTAGGAGGACACTTGCCGAAAACCAACAGAGCATGGACGCCCTGCAAAAAAAGTGCGCCCTTGGGGATCAATTTGGTGGAATATTACGCGATGTTTCTCACCAGTATAACAAAATCGGCGTCTCGAGGAGTTTTCCTTCGGGACGGCAACACACATGTCCACTCGAGTGCTTTCTGCCCCGCTTTGGGGGGAAGGCCCCGCTTTGTACGGGTTTCGGTGCTCCCAAACGTTTGTCCGGTCCATCCAGTACACCTTCATCCTGACTCAGGGTCACGGGGTTGTTTTCCTCCTTGGCCTACCCCGGTTCCTACCTTGCAGTTTCACCTCTTGGTTGGCTTTGTTTACGTCAACACGCTTTTCATGAAGTTACAAGAACAGTACCAGAGTGCCAAGAGCGTTATTTCCTGGAAACTCCTGTGGGCCCTCGTACCTCGTAACCACAAAACTAGTACACACTGATTGGGTATATACTGAGTTACAGCCTGCATATTCAACAATGCCCTACGTGTTTAGAAGGTAGCCATATTTCACCCACACAGATTTGACAGTCTGGTCCATGACATGCCCTACCAACTCACGGATTCTCCTGCGATGGACGTTCCCACCCCGTGGGCTTGTTCCTTTTCCACGGTCGTTTTACGCACGCAGCGCCAAGCACGTAAATTGTAATACCGTCGAGCAAGGCATTTTTCGCAGGGCGTGTTGTTCGCTCGTCAACCACAAACAGTACCTCCTATAAACATTTCAAAATCCTTTTGCGATGATCCCACTGTGACAAACCAAAAGCTCAGGCCAGCGAAGCACCCTAACGTGAAAAGGTGAATGACACGTCAAGAGGGGGGGGGGGGGCGTTTTATTCACTCCACGGTTAGAATGTTCTTGCTGTAGCTATCTAGCTCTCCTTGTCCTGATTGCCATCGAAGTCCTGGTGCGTCTTCGAGTACCGGCCCGTAAGGTACGTTCCGCTTGCCACGGGCGGGTACTTGGCCGGGCTGCCGTCGGGGCAGAACTGCGGCAAACATACCACCTGCAAGTAGTGCCATTCGGAGCGAAATGCAGCAGCAGCAGCAGCAGCAGCAGCAGCAGCAGCAGCAGCAGCAGCAGCAGCAGCAGCAGCAGCAGCAGCAGCAGCAGCAGCAGCAGCTACACAGTTTATAACGAAAAAGAGCAAGGTGGTGGGTTAGTCCCGGAGAACAGAGGTGAGTGAGGACGTTCACTGACTGTTATAGATTTTATAATAGACGGGAAGTTGGAGGACGAGGGGGTGGGTAACGCTCAGATTTCATATATAGATTATTTCGTTGACAGCACGGGCCCGTCGCGGCCTTGTGTTTGTGACCGTACCGCAGCCACACCTGGTTGCGAACTCGAAAGTAGACAACCGCAGCATCTGGTCAATGGATGTCAGTCTCGGGACCAGCATTGGCGCAACCACGTACATACAGGCTGGTTCAGGCATATCACCCAAAATTCATTCAGTGGCAAATGTCCACGCCGTTTTTTGGAGATAGACCCTGAAATTTGGCACACGTATTTTATGCGCCCTACCCGAGACTTTGACGGATGGGTTTTTTTTTCTTCTTTTTTTTCGTCAGATATTTCTTGTTTTGTGATTTTTTAGGAAATTTGGGTCTTGAGAGATCCGAAATTTCCGGCAAAAAAATAAAAAAAATAAAAAACCCATTCGTAAAAGGCTCGAGTAGGGCGCATAAAACACGTGTACCAAATTTCAGGTTCTATCTTCAAAAAACGACGTGGACATTTGGACTTTTGTGCGGTAAAAGTGCAAAAATAGGCGTTGCCTCGTAATTACTTAGTTTCAGTATATAATTGATTTTGGGCGTTAAATATGACTCAATATGATCATACGCAGTCAGATCTTCGAAAATTTGGGTGAAACTTTGTACAAACATGCCTTGAACCACCTGGAAGCGGCTCGTTCAGAAAAAAAAATTGGGGGGAAAACATGTTTTCCTACGGAAACGCCTGACTATTGTTGACCACTTTGAAGGCCTGTGATTGGTCTGGCCACATTTTCGGCGGTAGCGCCAGTTTTAGGTCCTTGAACAAAAATCTGGCGACGTCACCCTCTTCCACTGTTCATGGCGGTCAGTATGATACCAAATATGTGGCATTGGAGTTGCTATTGCACGCGGCATTCGTGACTGACGAAATTTTGGGTGACATGCCTGAACCAGCTCGTATTGGATCTATTTCCGAACGACGGCAAGAAAGTAAAACCCGCAGTCCAACGGTCCCACGGTTCACGGCCGGCACTGCAATCTACGGCATGCCAGTGTATTGTGAAATCAGGGTACTCATTGCTCACGCAAAGGCGTCATGTTTTGCAGTGGAAAGTAAACCGTTGGCAAGCTACTGTAGATATCATATCAGAAACGCTGTCACACATTTCGAACGAGCGCCTAAAGGATACCTATGCCACGATTATCTTACCTCCGTTTCATAGTTTGGTTGGAAGAAAAAGGGAATGCTGTAGCGCTCGCGTCCCAGCTTATTCACGACGCGGTGCACCGTCGACTTTAGGTTGTCGTTGGTCCTGTAAGCACAAGTAAGGGTTACGACAAGAAAAGGGACGCGCTACGCGACGTAAACAAGTGTGCGCTCGCGTGTGCGCCGCAAAATAATCGCGAGGATATCTGCTGTGTTGTGCAGTGTCGTCCGAATTGCGTAAGCACGGGGAAACTGAGGCGACTTTACCATTTTCAACAGTCCGTGGTGGCGACTACTCATTTCGTTCCCGCCAGAACATGTATTGGTTTCGCCAGTGAGGCTGTATGTGCATCTCGCCTAAGCAAGGTGGAAAGAGCCTGACCTGGTAGCCATACTCATGGCTGCTTTGATCTTTCCGCTATACGTGTGCACGCTAGGGTACGGGCCGACCAAAAGACCGGCCAGGATGCAGTTCCCCAACACGATCGTTGTATTGGCAGTCTTTGTTTAGTTCATTAAACGCCAACGTGATCATTGAATTGGCAGTGGCCCTTGCTTTTTCTCATGTGCTGCTGTAGCAACCCTTAACAAATGCAGCTTCACCGGGTTTACAGCAACACAAGCGTTTCTCTGCGGCATGGTTAGGTACCAGCATTCGGTACTACAGCACTCACCACCTCTGCAACATGTCGCCGATGTTGCAGATGAACGCTCCCGGCCTCGGTGGTGCATCAAACCACTCTCCGTTAAGCTTCACCTGTAGCCCCGGCACATCATCCTGGCAGCCGACACAGGCGGGTGGGCTTCATTTGGGAGTAGCCACGTAGACAGGCGACGTATCAAACAAAATAACAGAACAATAACCGTAGATCTCGAGCTGTCCTGCCCCCAAGATGATCTTGTATATAACCGCAATGAATTGCTAAACTCAGAACCCAAGCCCAGAGATTAACCAGGCAGCGAAGTTAATACATTGTCACACCCAGAATACGGCTGTGGCGAATCATGCGACACCCTGGCCACAAATATCTAGTTTTCAAAACTCCTTAGACAAGTTGTTCTCGATACGATTCATTGCAAAACGAGGGGCGTTTCCGTCTGAAAACAAGGCCCGAACAGCGTGAAAATACTGTAGGTCCACATCGTTGCGTGTTCCCCGTCAAATAAGTCCCCAGTATGTGCTCGTACGCTCTAAGACATGCGCGACGCGAGATCACCCTCCCCGTAAGAGGTGCTGTGCCCGACGCTTTCCTGATAGAGACATGTTTGAGTTTGGCGCTCACCGTCGCCAGCATGGTGATCATTCCGTAATCCGAGTGCGCTCCCGTACCCATGACGCCCTTGTCCGGGTCTGAAACCTGATCACCAACACGAGACACTGTTGTGCTGAACGGAAGAAACACATGCCGTAGGGCACTTCGGAAGCGCTACACATTTAGCTCTAGGCTATCCCGAATATAGGATATCACGTTGAAGCGCCTAAAACGTGTTAGTTACGAAAAATATCTATCGCGTGTATGCCACACCTGTGCGCGACGGTTAATTCTAGCATATGCTCTCTGGCTACTTTCTCCTGCCCGGCATGTGCATCGTTTGCTTCCACGTGGGCTAAAAAGAAAGCGTAACCACTTTTTAAATCTCGTGATGGTACCTAAAGAAACACCAGCCCCCCACCCCCGGTCCCTTCGCTGAATCTGGTCAAAACGCTGGCCTCGTCATACCTCGGGAGAATAGTGAAGTAGCCGCAGTGCGGACAAGGAATGCGAGAAGAAGCCCTCGAAGAAAGAGGGGTCCAATCCGAGGCCGACGGCTAACAGTTCGCTCAGCCTGATACCCAAGGCGTGCATCCGGCTGAAGTGGTCTTGCATCATCGCTTTCCAACTGCGGAGGGTCAGTGGGTGTTGTGTTGGTCCAGGCACAACCGACGGTAATTTCATCTAATTGGTGCTTCATGTTGTGTTTGCTGTGTTCTGTCACGGTGTGGGCTGACGAGGCGCGTATCCTTGGTCGGGCGATGGTACCCCGTGACAGCACACCCGCCTTACGCGTGTGCGGTGGTCGTGCAACCAACGTTTCTCGCAGATGATCATGATACGTATTCTGCTGTCAACCTCCTCGGCCAGTTCGCGCCAAAATTTCTAAGAAAGAGAAAACCAGTGATGGTCTCGCGCGATCGGCCCTGTCACCTGGTCTGGCGAAGTCAGAAACCCGAAACGTCGTGGGAGAAACTTGATTCGCTAGCCCCGCACCTCTCACATATCCACACCATACCCGCTAAATGGCCATGGCACTGGCACGGCTCGTTCTATCGACGGCGGAAGACGGGCGGCTTGCACGTACAGTGTGTACCGAGAAGGAGCTTTCGAGGAAAGACCGAAACTGAGATGATCCAGGACATGGTTGGAGAAGGATGAGGCTACACTCAATCAGTTGCGCTGGACTACTGCGGAAGTGCGCGACATTCGACGAGTTGGTGGTTGGACATTGCTAGTCGGGATGACGAAATTACCAACTGATTCGGTGTCTCAATCACGACCTTGCGGCGGCTGGTATCGATCTATAGGCAGTGGACAAAGGCCGCAGATTGCATGGTTGAAGCATTCGAATTAGCAGCCGAAGAAAAATCGGAATATATGGTGTCTCGAACATAGCAACACGATGGTGCGTGATAAAAAAAACGGAGGTACTCGTATCTGAATATGTTCCCGATCTCGGCCTTCGCACTCTGCTCTTCCGACTCTGTCTCACGCGGGATACTGCTAGAGTAGACCCTAGGGTGAACCAGCAGCTTAAGGGGTCGTTATCTTGGCAGGAATACATGTGCAATATGTCGTCTCTTTTGGCAAGCTTTCGTGTCGTTGTGCGATCATTATTTTGTGTGTTGTGTGGTGTGTTTCTGTTTCGGAGTATGGATCATTGATCTCGACCACGCTCAAACAGTGTCAATTAATAGGCGACAGTTGACGCTGCGCGAAGTGTCAGCCAGGCCCTTGAACAGCACCCCTACGGCCAAATCCCACGATTCCCCAACGCCAGCAAAACACAACAACGGGCTCATCATCTTACCCTGGGAGAAGGGACTCGGACGGCCACTGGTTGGGTCCGTTGAGGGGCTTGGAAGCATCCTCACTGTCGGGATCGATCTCACGGAACACATAGTACCCTTCCTGCACAACGAATCACACATGCGCCCGATCGGTGTGCTTCCATAGACACGTCTCGCGTTTTCTCTGGCTTACGATGTCGTGTCCAAGCAGTATTCTGTTCTCGTCGGTATGCCAGAGAGTGAGAACTGCATCATGGCAAGTTAGACTTTTCACAAGAGGGTTGACGAGGCAGCGAAACGCAAGATTGAGTTCCACACAGTCTTGGTCGACAGCCGGTTGTCAACAAACATGCCGTATAGCTACTCGAGGGTATCACACCCTATGGTAGCGTTCAGCATGTCGTAGATGTTGGCGCCATTTCGTGTCGGTCAGTGTGCCGTGGAAGAAACACACTGACGAGAAGATGCCGCCTACATAATTAAGCCGCGGACAAACGCATAAATAGCCTCTACGTTTCCACGCGATTCGGCAGAATAGTCCAACCCATTGGATCCATCCAACTATCCCTACGGCAAAACCATCTGGCACCAACGGAATTTCACCACCACCACCATCACTGCGAACAACCCCCGCGACAGAATCAGTCCGAGCAGCAGCATAATTAAGAACCATAATCGCACCTTAGTGTCGCCCTTGACTTGTCTAGCGGGGTCAAGCATCTCTTCGTACATGGGCGTAAAACCGCGGTTGTTCTTGTCCGCCTTCACAGACATTTTGTCGTCTTGGTCAAGGGTGAAAAACGCCTTAGATGCTTGAAAAACCTTCTCCATCACCTCCGCTGGAATACCATGGTTCTCCAGATAGAAAAAGCCAAACTCTTTGCTTGCCTGTCGATACCCCACAGCAGTGGGAGACCCAGTGGGCAAGCCGAAGAAAATCAATTTGTGGCTTGCAATTGAAGGACGATGGTGCTGCAGTACATGTGAAACGGTATGTACCATCAGAGCACGCTCGGCTCCCTACCACGCTACAGTTGACCGGTTCGATGCTATTGCTCTTCACTCACAGATGGCGAACAGTCAGATACACTAGTACACGTGCATCCATATTCAGGGGAGGCAGGAGTTGCATAGGTAGTGGCAAATAAGTGTGAACCTGCTGCGCCTTTAGCGAGTCACGCTGTTACAATACAAACAACCCTATCCCGCCAACGAGTTATCCCAATATATGACCTTCAGTTCCCACTCTCAGCTCTGTCAACAGCAGTAGAGTCGCGAAACGGCGTTATGTATGGGACGAGGCTGCTACTTGGAGCGGCCAATCCTTAACATTCTAAGCGTTTCGGTCAGTGTATTGGCTGCATAATTAGGTGAGGTCGCCCACCACTGATCATCGTTGCGCACCTTGACGATATCCGTAGACGCTGCTGGATCTTCCATGTCCACCACAGGAAGTACCGACATGATGCTGTCTACTTTGATGATCTCGTCCTGTGGTCACTGTTTGGCTGCGCTTGAGCAAAACAACCTGCACCGGACGAGATCCGGATATGTGTGAGTTCTATATTCGCAATCATGTCACTTCGTCCGCTCGGCCCTCCTATCGATCGGTGACAACACAATCCAGGCCCTGCCGCCGAAAACGGACGATTTCATGTCTGATCGCTGATTGCACATTCTTCTTGTATTCCCCAGTGTCAACTAGGGTCTCTAAAAACCAAGTACAACTTCTTGCCTATCTGGCTGCCAAATCCCTTGATCTCACTCCAGGCGCGACTCTCGCATGCTTTTGTTTTGTGCGATTGCGAAGCCACTTCGATCAACATAAATCGATAGAGTACATACGTACAAGGGACCTGCGCCGAACTCTCGGCGTCTCCAATGCCCTGTGCCTTGAGCTAATATATGTGACACACCCTGTGACCTACCCGACCACTCTGAGTATGTGACTCACGCTCGTACTGCTGTATCTCAGCACTAATTGGTACGAGCAGAATAGGAAATTGTGCACAGACAATCGGTCGGAACAAAGACGGGCTCTAACGGTGGGGGGGCTGTGGTCCTATATGCGGCATGGTTGAGGTCGGTGCCCGCCACTGGTAGTGGGCATCACAAGCTGGCGACGTCCTGTCTTCGGACTGCAGGCACATGCGGGCACGTGCGCCTTGATGACATATCTCGGTGTCATGTTTAAAGATGGGATACGGACACAAAATAACGATAAAATGTACATGACAACAGCGTAAAAACTACTGCAGAAAGACGTATCCTACAAATAGCCTCCCAATGAATCCTCCAAAGCCCCATCCAGCAGGGCACAAACTTCAACAGTAGTACCGTGCAGCATTCTGTAGTAGTAGTACCAGGTGCATACTCTATTCTGTGTTGATGACCGCAACTACTCTCGGTAAGAGTAATATTAGGTTAGCGTTAGGCTACTTACTTGTGATTCGACCCGAAGCGAAATGTGAGATGACTTATAAGGGCACAACTGTCACTCTAGAGAGAGGATTAAATAAATTCATACGTACGAATTCAAGACGTTAATTAGTTTTCACCTTCGAAGTACTGGAGTATTCTACTCTATCTACTGTAGTGCTGGGTTGGGCAGGTTCACGCGGAGGGCCGTAGCATCAGGCCATGGAAACGGGGTCAGGCAGAGGAGTCGAGCGAAGAACCACGGTATAATAATTAGAAGGATGCTACTAAATTACAAAGAAGGAGAAGTTATCAAGCACAAAAAGTGTAAATCGAGTTGTTGTGATGGGCGTATCTATGGGCTCCAAAAAAAGGAGACTACGTACAGATATGATGCATGCAATGACCTGCAGAAGTCATGCATGGGATGTGTGATCCATTTGGTAGCATATGCGTTGTGATTGTTGAGGTAACCACTAGAAAAATCTACAGGAGTAAACATCTGTAGGAGTTTTCCCTAGGTGTAGGAGGTTCAGTGTATTAATAATAAACTAAGAAACACGTCAGCTGTGAATTCTCCCAACCAGTGTATTCAGTGTATTGTGGTAAGCCAGGGAAGAGAGTAAGAATGAGACTGCCTCATCTTGCTCACGTACTTAATTACAGGTTGTTTTTATTTACTCAAATATATATACCATATTCTTATGATTGTCTGAGCTCAGTAAATCGTCAGTTCTCCACGCTCGGGCCATTTGCATATCTCAGGAAAACCTGACTTCTCGACGCCCGTGCCTCGCGGTCCGCATTCTTACCCCCCGCCGTAGTTGAGATTTTTTTCCGCCGCCGTGGTGAAATTTTTCAAGTTCTATTGATTTAATGTGTGAGGATGAAACCGCTCCGCTCCGTATCCGGACTCTTGGCGTCGACCACTACCTAAACTTGACTGGACTGATGATATAGAGGCCCCGTCCGTCGCGACCTTCTTCAGGCAGTGCTTATCCATCCAAGCCTGTGGATCCCACGGCTCTTCGGGACCTTCTGGTCCACCTTCGATCGAGCTCATAGCTCCTTTGTACCGCTCACTACTCTCCCTCGACTCTCCTGCTGCAGTCGCTGCCTCTCTACGCAGCTGCAGCTCATAGGCCTGCGGCCGCCCCTGGTATTGTAGTAGTATGGAAGGCCTTGTATCAAGCACGGGGGGGGGGGACGGCCCTCTACCGGCCCCTGTGTTCAGTTTTATATAGTTTTTGTGTAGGCGTAGAGGGAGGGGATGGTCTCAGGTACCCCCCCCCCTGTCAAAACGTAAAAGTTGAACAATTTGACGTGAGGTGTCGAAATTTTTTTTTCGACCACCCTCGCAAGTTCTATTAATATGTTTATCCACTTATTATATTATGGAGTTTGTGTGAGGATGAAACCCCGCTCCATATAGTCCGTGCAGCTTTTTTTTTCTAATATTTTCCACACCACCTAGGTACATGTTTCTCCGGGTATACATAACCGATCAATTTTTCAAAAGTACCTCTGTAACGCTTACTCTTCCGCGCAGGTGTTTCTGGAAGAAAAAAAAAAAAACGAACATTCTCTGCATCTTTACTTCCAAAAAAACAAAAATATATTTATATATTTTTATTTCAATAATATGAAGAGTGTAATTATGACTGGACTATTTAGACAACGGATTTCATTAGCTCTCGGCGCTGTGCAGGTGATCTGACCTTCCGATTTTGTAGAAAACGAATGAGTACACCCCTGCGTACGTTGTATGTATATGGTATGATACCACATATTATTTTAAGCTCTATCGTGCCAGGTATTTTTAATATTTTAAGTAGCCCCCTACACATATTACCAGGTATGCAGTATGTACATGATATGATACCAAATAAGTATAAGTACCCCCCTGCGTACGTTGTATGTACATGGTATGATACCACATATTATTTTAAGCTCTATCGTACCAGGTATTATTAATACATATTATGCAGTATTGTACTTTGAACTACCCCCCTACGTATATAAGATATCAGGTAATACATGATATGATACCAAATAAGTATGAGTACCCCCCTGCGTACGTTGTTAAGCTCTATCGTACCAGGTATTTTGAATATTTTAAGTAGCCCCCTACACATATTACCAGGTATGTATGCAGTATGTACATGATATGATACCAAATAAGTATAAGTACCCCCCTGCGTACGTTGTATGTACATGGTATGATACCACATATTATTTTAAGCTCTATCGTACCAGGTATTATTAATATTTTAAGTAGCCCCCTACACATATTATGCAGTATTGTACTTTGAACTACCCCCCTACGTATATACGATATCAGGTAATATTATTACGTAGTATCGTAGGTCGTATTTAGCCTCTGTTCTCGACGCTCGTGCGTCGTGCTTGCCGTATACCGTATGCCCCCCGCCGCCATTTTTTTTTTCTTTTTCTTTTTTTTCCATCCCATTTATTATCTTCGCACTCCTGTCATTCTCCCTCCCTAGTCGTAACTCAGATCCGGGGTCACAAAGTAGGCTCCTCTCCCTCCTCCCCCACTACGGTTCTTGCCTTGATTTTTATCGCGCAGAGGGTTCAGCCTTCCCAACGCTCGTCGATTTTCATCGAATTTTGCCAACTCACGCTCTCGCGCTTTCCGCTAGTCAAGTTTTTTTTTGCGAGAAAAAGTCCCTATGAGCATGCACTCGGGGGGGGCTCGAACTCGCGACCTTGACGCTAACAAGCTTTGTGGTTACCTGCTAGCCCACCGGGGCGACCGTGTTTTTGGTAATTCACATGTATTCATGTACCTATTATAATTCCATTTTGTTTCAAGACAATACGTCGTTTATATGGTATGATATGTATATATTCCTCTCTGCCCCTTGGCATCGTAAACTGCCTGTTGCATTTCGGGCCTTCTTCCTCCTTAGTTAGCTTCGCCGGCGGCCTGGGCCGACGGCGAAGTCCCGTGTATATATATATAATATGATCCTCGGGGGTCCATTTGTTTGTTTGTTTGTTTGTTTGTTTGCTTACTTGTTTGTTTGTTTGTTTGTTTGTTTGTTTGTTTGTTTGTTTGTTTTTGTGTTTGTTTGTTTGTTTGTTTGTTTGTATGTTTGTTTGTTTGTTTGTTTGTTTGTTTGTTTGTTTGTTTGTTTGTTTGTGTGTTTGTTGATTTGTTTGTTTGTTTGTGTATTTGTTTGTTTGTTTGTTTGTTTGTTCGGTTGTTTGTTTTTTCCCTATCCCATTTATTATCTTCGCCCGTCGTTTCCCTTTCCTTCCTAGTCGTAACTCAGATCTGGGGTCACAAAGTAGTCTCTCCCCCCCCCTACAATGCAACATTCATATGTACATTTTTCACATCCTCCTTGCACCTGAGCTTTTTATATTTGCTCCTCCTGCCTGGACCGTGAAGGCTACGTGGTCTCTTCACCCATCCTCGGGCGGGAGCCATTCCCCATGCACTAGTTTTTGCAGTGGTATGGGCTTGGAAGGCCGGTCATTACCTCAGCATAGTAGGTAATTGGTTCGTTTTCGTATAAGTTGGATGGCATTCGTATTCGGGGTACTTACAAGATCGGGAGGGGCCATACGTGAAGCCCTTCCGAGACAGATGTAATCACGGCTCTGGGATAAATATAAGCTGCTTCTCTTCTACGCTTGATTCTGCATGAACGTGAGTAAGGGCCCGTTTTAACGAAGAAAAAATAAATTCAATTTGGAAAAAATAAAATTCGATTTCGCTTTTCATTGGTCAACACACTCACCAGCACCAAATATTAGGATCTTCGGGTATAATCTTGGGTGGTGGTGCGGGTTCTGACCAATGAAAAGCGGATTTGATTTTTTTTTCCAAATTGAATTTTTGTTTTATTCGTTGAAACGGGCTCTAACACCAAGGATGCTTGATAGACAAACCTGTAAGGGGATACTCTGTGCCTCACCCAGTCATATATAATTTTCCCGTTACTCTATTAATAGTGTGATGCACTCAAGGATCTTGTGTAACCGGGGGATTAATAGTACATAGCACAGCCAAGTAACTACGGTCAAATATAAATAGATTTTGGCACAAGAGGAACACGGCTATTGTTCTCCCCCCTTTCGCTCAATAAGTTAATTACCCCATTACCCCAGCCATTTATTACCTTACTGTGTACTACATCAATCGCCCGCAAACGTAAAAACACGAAAATACCACCAGACCCCCGATATATAAATAGGTCAGGTAGGCGAGGGCGTCCCGAAAAGTAATGATTCGACACCTAACTATCTGAAATGGTCAGAATGGAAAAACAATCGGAGCACTGTGATCGCTGCACGATTCAGAACAAAACAACTTTTTTTTCTTTCTGAATTTTTCCAAAAACCAATCACTTACTTGGTTTTAAACACCCCCCCCTGAGCCTCGGAGGGGGGGGGGGTCTTTAAAACCAACTGATTGTTTTTTGGAAAATTAAAAAACAAAATAGAAAATACTTGTCTTGTGCTAAATCGTCCAGGGATCACATTGCTCCGATTGTTTTTCCATTCTGACCATTTTAGCTAGAAACATCAAAATATAGGGTGTTTTTCCGTGCAACACCATGCAATACATGCAACACACGCTAGACCAACGCCACATCCATCTACGCTCTCGTGTCCGGCAATGGTGCCCKAAGAAGCCAAAGCCATGAAAAATTCACGAATGCCACGAATGGAATATTCCACTCACAACCGCTACTACAAATAAAACGAAAACGATTTCCCGTGCTGCACACGATAGTCAACCGCTTAACAAATCGGGAAATCGACAAAACAATTAAAATATACAAAGCGTTTTCCGTGAAACACACGCCGGACAACCGCCACGAACAGAAATTGTAATGGTATGGGCTAGGAAGGCCGGAATTACCTCTGCATAGGTAATTGGTCCGTTTTCGTATAACTTGGATGGCATTCGTATTCGGTATTCGGGGTATTTATAATATCTGTGGGCCATACTTGCCTGTGGGATTAATATAAGCTGCTTCTCTTCTACGCTTGACTCTACGGAAAGTGAGTAACACCAAGGATGCTTAATAGACAAACCTGCAAGGGGATACTCTGTGTCTCACCCAGTCGTATCACAATATACCACCCCACCGCAATACCGTGGGATAAAACAAAAACAAATTCCCGTGCGACACACGACAGACAACCGCAACATCCATCTACGAAAATCGACACAACAATCAAAATATAAAAAACGTTTACTACCAGTTCAACACACGACGTACAACTGCCATATCCATCTACGCTCATGTGTCTAAAATACGGCAGGGATACCCAAGAAGCATACAAACGTTTTTTTCTCGTGCAACACGCGACAGACAACAGCCACATCCAGTTACGATCTCGTGCTTTCGGGAGTTATGCCCAAGAATTCAAAGCCATGGAGAAAAAGGAACATGACATCCCTCTACAAACCGAAGCGAACATTGAAAAGCTCAACAACAACAACAACACATTAAATGGGCAACATACATACATATAATACCTGGTACAAAAAGTCTACGTCTGTAATATATTAAAAATAATAATACCTGTTTACTTGAAAAAATAAGAATTGGTATCACTACGTCTATACGTAAAGGGGTACTTCAAATAATAACCTGGTATAGCGACACAAAAAAATACCCAACATACGAATACACGAACTCGTAGTCGAACTCGTACGTAGCGACACTAAAAAAAAACATTACGTAACAACAACGTAAACAACGTACCAACAACAACAGCAACAACAACTTAGCCCTTATAGGACTGGAGTCCCGTTATGGGACAAATTGCTTAGAATTAGAGTGGTTTGTCCACAAAACGGGACTGCAGTCCTGAAAGGGTTAAAATGGGCAAAACAAATAACACGACGACAACATCTATCTATCAATACAATATCAATACCCGTACTCATACATTCATATCATACCATCCAGTATATGAACACTGTTTTTATGATACGCTGCGCGCGTATTGTTATGTGCATGTGTATTAATATTAGAGATGAAGGAGCTGGAAGCAAAGTACCTCCGGGTTACGAACGAGACAATCCGCGCCTTGCAGGCAGCACTTGCAGCTACGACCATGGAGCCGGACCAAGATCCCGATCACTACATTATGCAGGCTACACGCCTCCGCAGCCGACTGGCCGCGGTCAAGGAACCTGTCACCGATCGTCACTTCACCGACATCATAGTCCAAGGGCTGCCGGAGAGCTACCGCGACATCAAACTGACCACCTACAAGGACCCGGAGTTCGATCTGTCAAAGATCCAGACTACGATGAGGCATTTGTACCTGGACGGGCTGTCGAGGAAAATGACAGGGACAATCGCTGGGCGTGGAACCATCATGACAGCAGTAGCAGCATCATCATCGGATCTTAGCTCCGGCGTAATCTGCCACAACTGTGGAAAGGATGGACACTGCAAGAGCGGTTGCGTAGTGCCGGGAAAGATGTACGGAAAGGGCAAGAAGCCTGCTGCAGGACCAAACCACAGGTAGGCTGGAGATGGAGCTAGGCAAAAGTGGTGCTCGGTACACAAGACAACGACACACTCCGACACGGAATGCGATGCGCAAGGAGCTGCACGCCCACAAACGACGAGCAGCACGCACACGGCGGCTGTGGTGCGCGTCGACACCGACGAGTGGCCTACGGTAGAATTCGACGACGAGTTTGACAAGGGCTTTCAATTTTAGCTCTTGCAACTTAGCCACCGGATCATCACCGGGGTCTATGAGCAAGATTGCCATTGACCGCTGGAGTATCATGTAAACACGGGGTCGTCGGAAATGACGGTTGACGAGATCCTGTAAAGAAGCGCTTAAGGTTGTCGGAAAGATACCTTCCGAAATCGTTACAGCACTGTTCGCTGGGACTGTCAGGGCTACTGGGTCGCCAACAACAGAAACGTGGGGTCGCTGGAGAGGTATCTTTCAGGATCGGGCCACCGCATCATCTACTATCTATTGGGATTGCCGGCAGAGAACGTCTGCTGGAATCACCACATCATCATCGCTGGACGTCATCGCCGTTTGGGGCTGGACGCATATTTTCGCCTTTGGGATTGCTGGACCATCATCATCATCTGGATCACCAAGAGGGACATCTGCATCGCCCTGGTCGTACCGACATAACGGCAAGATTGTTTTTTGTTTCGCAGTACGTAGCACCACACGCCTTCTTTGTACGGGGAGGCGGCAGAAGCGTGGTAAGCAGCTAGGCTATTTGTGCAACATTAGTACCATATATGTCTGTCTGGTAAATGTATAGGGAGACCCACACGACTTCCACGTTTTTTTGTGTGTGACGTTTTATCGTTTTGCATGCTATTCCATGCGTCAAACCTGTCACATCAGTGGTAGGCCTATACGTTGCCAGGTTTCGAGTTGTAGTTATTTGCGTTAGCTGAAGGATTGATCACCCGTCAAAAGCAAAGCAGGAACGGATGATTTTGTTTCGACGTTGCAAAGGCGTAATTAAACTTTCTTGCGACATAGTAATGAATTCTACTTCGTGAGTATGTATGCAGACAAGTAGTTTAGACAAGTACATTTGAACCAAGTAATTGGATCCTCGTTGTTTGAATTCATGGCCTTTGCATGGTGGGCACATAGTAGGAAACGAGTTGGAGTATTTTTTTTGTTGTGGGCATGTAACGCAGGCGTAGTAAAGCGGGATGTCAACGAGAGGTCGTCTTATTTGCTTGTGTTTGCCTGGATTTGCCCGCATGTAACATGTTACGGGTTATCGTATCGAGGGGTCGTATTGGATATTATCCTTGTTGGCAAGTCATCTTTTGTAGTCACTCGATAACACGGAGTAATAATCTATAGTATGCATAGTTTATTATGCTCAAGAGTTGGATTCTCGAAGTATCGAGTAGTGGCCAATCAGAGTTCATTATCAATCAAGCCAGTGAAGGTATGCAGGACAAGTTATCCATTATCGTACCTGGTGTCTACCGTACTATATCGTAAGTGGTTTAGTTGCTCAGTATCCACGTGTGGAATAACATTCCTCCAAGTGAACACGATGCGGAATAATTGAACAACACTACACATTGTCGGATGGCAAGCATGATAATAATAATAATAGGCTGTCGTATGTGATTTGGTTGTTTTGTGTGGTACAGTAGGTATTACCGTACGTATAGAGACTGCGTACAAGATCAGTCACGATTGTTGTTGCGTCATCTGACGCAAGCTATCGTAGCAAGGGCATGTTGATGTTTGGGATTCAAGATCGTTGTGCATGTTGATGTTCGTGATCCTCAAGATCATCAGGGGAACAGGAGTGTTTGCACGCCCACTCTCTCACTCTTCTTTTGCTCATCATCAGCCTCGCTTTTGAGCACATACATTAGTCAACATTGGCCTGGAGTCGCCAACTCTATCTTCTCTTCTATTGAAGCGTTCATACAAGTTTGCCTAACAGCGACTTAAGCGTTCACCCTCAAATGCAGGTTGTGTCTTGACTACTCATCAGCAAGCGAGCCCACAGCGTACATACCAGCTTTGCGCTGGTATACACGCTACACCACATCCTTATTAGGTTATGAGCTTCGCATAAACGCGTGAACGTGGTAGCGACGGGGACATCGGAGGTCAAGATCTCACCACCCCGGCTACAACGACTGGCTATATATTTTTGAAGATTATACCCTCGACGTTTAAGCACGACAACAGCAGAGCTGCGGTTCTCGAGGTACGTCTAGTACAAGACTACAGCTACGCCAGGGGACCCCGAGCTGCTGCTTTCGCTACGAGCTTCACGAAAGAGCTGCGTCGTCGTCAAGCTGCTGTGATCGGCGAGCGACTACAACATCGTACGAGTACACCGTCGGTAGACTGCTGCGAAAATGGACAACATGACGAGCAACAGCACCAACAGCAATCTGATGAACGCGGTACGAGGGATCAAGCCCTACGCTGGAGAGAAGCCAGAAGACTTCGCCGAATGGCACGGGAAGACTGGCTTCATCATCAGTATGCAGCGCCCTGACATATTTGTGGTCATGGAAGGTCAAGTTAGGCCCACGGAAGACACGGACCAAGCCGAAGACACTGCACCGCTGCTGACTCCAGGTCTGCTTTACACTGCTGGAGGGACCCTACTGCAACGCCAAGGTGGGTTCGACCGCGCCAACCAAGACCTATATGCAATCCTGTACTTGGTCACCTACAAGGCAGCGGCTCTCCTCGTGGCTATTCATGCATACGACGAGCGTGGGACCCGAGGCGACGGGAAGAAGGCGATGAAGGAGCTGGAAGCAAAGTACCTCCGGGTTACGAACGAGACAATCCGCGCCTTGCAGGCAGCACTTGCAGCTACGACCATGGAGCCGGACCAAGATCCCGATCACTACATTATGCAGGCTACACGCCTCCGCAGCCGACTGGCCGCGGTCAAGGAACCTGTCACCGATCGTCACTTCACCGACATCATAGTCCAAGGGCTGCCGGAGAGCTACCGCGACATCAAACTGACCACCTACAAGGACCCGGAGTTCGATCTGTCAAAGATCCAGACTACGATGAGGCATTTGTACCTGGACGGGCTGTCGAGGAAAATGACAGGGACAATCGCTGGGCGTGGAACCATCATGACAGCAGTAGCAGCATCATCATCGGATCTTAGCTCCGGCGTAATCTGCCACAACTGTGGAAAGGATGGACACTGCAAGAGCGGTTGCGTAGTGCCGGGAAAGATGTACGGAAAGGGCAAGAAGCCTGCTGCAGGACCAAACCACAGGTAGGCTGGAGATGGAGCTAGGCAAAAGTGGTGCTCGGTACACAAGACAACGACACACTCCGACACGGAATGCGATGCGCAAGGAGCTGCACGCCCACAAACGACGAGCAGCACGCACACGGCGGCTGTGGTGCGCGTCGACACCGACGAGTGGCCTACGGTAGAATTCGACGACGAGTTTGACAAGGGCTTTCAATTTTAGCTCTTGCAACTTAGCCACCGGATCATCACCGGGGTCTATGAGCAAGATTGCCATTGACCGCTGGAGTATCATGTAAACACGGGGTCGTCGGAAATGACGGTTGACGAGATCCTGTAAAGAAGCGCTTAAGGTTGTCGGAAAGATACCTTCCGAAATCGTTACAGCACTGTTCGCTGGGACTGTCAGGGCTACTGGGTCGCCAACAACAGAAACGTGGGGTCGCTGGAGAGGTATCTTTCAGGATCGGGCCACCGCATCATCTACTATCTATTGGGATTGCCGGCAGAGAACGTCTGCTGGAATCACCACATCATCATCGCTGGACGTCATCGCCGTTTGGGGCTGGACGCATATTTTCGCCTTTGGGATTGCTGGACCATCATCATCATCTGGATCACCAAGAGGGACATCTGCATCGCCCTGGTCGTACCGACATAACGGCAAGATTGTTTTTTGTTTCGCAGTACGTAGCACCACACGCCTTCTTTGTACGGGGAGGCGGCAGAAGCGTGGTAAGCAGCTAGGCTATTTGTGCAACATTAGTACCATATATGTCTGTCTGGTAAATGTATAGGGAGACCCACACGACTTCCACGTTTTTTTGTGTGTGACGTTTTATCGTTTTGCATGCTATTCCATGCGTCAAACCTGTCACATCAGTGGTAGGCCTATACGTTGCCAGGTTTCGAGTTGTAGTTATTTGCGTTAGCTGAAGGATTGATCACCCGTCAAAAGCAAAGCAGGAACGGATGATTTTGTTTCGACGTTGCAAAGGCGTAATTAAACTTTCTTGCGACATAGTAATGAATTCTACTTCGTGAGTATGTATGCAGACAAGTAGTTTAGACAAGTACATTTGAACCAAGTAATTGGATCCTCGTTGTTTGAATTCATGGCCTTTGCATGGTGGGCACATAGTAGGAAACGAGTTGGAGTATTTTTTTTGTTGTGGGCATGTAACGCAGGCGTAGTAAAGCGGGATGTCAACGAGAGGTCGTCTTATTTGCTTGTGTTTGCCTGGATTTGCCCGCATGTAACATGTTACGGGTTATCGTATCGAGGGGTCGTATTGGATATTATCCTTGTTGGCAAGTCATCTTTTGTAGTCACTCGATAACACGGAGTAATAATCTATAGTATGCATAGTTTATTATGCTCAAGAGTTGGATTCTCGAAGTATCGAGTAGTGGCCAATCAGAGTTCATTATCAATCAAGCCAGTGAAGGTATGCAGGACAAGTTATCCATTATCGTACCTGGTGTCTACCGTACTATATCGTAAGTGGTTTAGTTGCTCAGTATCCACGTGTGGAACAATATTCCTCCAAGTAAACACGATCCGCGATAATTGATAGGCTGTCGTATGTGATTTGGTTGTTCTGTGTGGTACAGTAGGTATTACCGTACGTATAGAGACTGCGTACAAGATCAGTCACGGTTGTTGTTGCGTCATCTGACGCAAACTATCGTAGCAAGGGCATGTTGATGTTTGCGATTCATGATCGTTGTGCATGTTGCTGTTCGTGATCCTCAAGATCATAAAGAGAGCAGGGGCGTTTGCACACCCACTCTCTCACTCTTCTTTTGCTCATCATCAGCCTCGCTTTTGAGCACATACATTAATCAACATTGGCCTGGAGTCGCCAACTCTATCTTCTCTTCTATTGAAGCGTTCATACAAGTTTGCCTCATAGCGACTTAAGCGTTCACCCTTAAATGTAGGTTGTGTCTTGACTGGTCATCAGCAAGCGAGCCTACAGCGTACATACCAGCTTCGCGCTGGTATACACGCTACACCACATCCATATTAGGTATAATTAATTTATTTCGCGAAAGAGGGAAAATAATATACGAATACTGACGTGTGCGTATCGTTAAATTGATAATTTAGAATAACGATCTCTCGAAATTTTCAAACAATGGAATAGTAAGCGGGTGAGGGCGCATGGCGGTGAAACTGGCTGAAGGTTATTGGTTATTGAAAAATGGAAGGGGAAGGCTAATGAAATGCAGCGCTCGCTGTCGTTGACTGGAACAATGGAGGCTGGAGATGTAATAGGCGGCAAAAGTATGCAGCGCTGTCGTTGACTGGTCGCTGGCAGGAGAGAAGACCACACAGAGGCTCGAAGGGTTTTGGCGGCGTATTGTCTGAATAGTCTGACGGGCTCTGAGCGTTTTCGGTTCAAAGACTATTGATATAATATGTATATATGTGATATTTCATCGTATAAATGATATGTACGTATAATATATATATATCTACGCTAATATGTACGTTTATTTGGAGGGGTGGACGAACCTTGATAGTGGATCTTCATGGGGGTTATGTGCTTGGCGCCTGAAGCCGACCCTCCGACCCGAACCCTAGCCCGAACTCTATGCCAGTGGTCCGGCGTGGATGCTGAGCTTGGAAAGACTCTAGGGTCACTCGGGATGCTGTGGCTGGGAAAGACTCCAAGTTGATTGAGCCGCGAAAAACATACCCTCGGCCAATCAGAGTGCCTAAATAGCTACCTTAAGAAGATCTACTATCGTGCTTCGTCCAGTACTGTATATTTTACGGTGTTGTGGCCAGTTACACACACTTGTATATTCATACATGCCTACGTACGTACAGGATAGGACACATAAGAAAGTAAGAAACAGGGTAATAAGAAAGCCAGGGGGGGCTGATGTTTAGAGGAAAATATAACGAGAGTCGGTATCTTGAAATTGGCGAAGAAAACACCGTTTCTCAAACAAGAAACCGAACCCGTGAGTCAGCTTTCCTGCTTCTTATTTTCATTCATTTATTCAATTATCTCCATCCCATTTAGTATCTTCGCCCTTAATTTATCTCTCCCGCTTAGTCGTATCGCAGATCCGGGGCCACTTAATACAGCAGCTTAGGTTCCTGTCCTTCATCCCCACTACGGTACGTGCGTTGCACTTTTACATTGAGAGAATATGTCAGCACGTTCTTCCCTCGTCGACTCTCGTCAAATTGTGCCTGCCCACACGCGCGAGGATATAGACGCCCTCGAGAATTGGTGTCACTTGTCACTTGATAATGAAATTGTATTTATCTTTGTCATCCGACAATGTGCAGCATGATGAGCTTCAACGTTGACCACTCATAACATTCCCGAAAGCAGAAAACCACGAAAACCAAGGAAATCTATACCAGGTAATTATCCTCACGGAGACTCGAACCCCTGACTTCAACCTAAGCACATTATTCGTGCTTAACTACGACGTATAGACCACCGGGGTGACCGGCTATGGCCCGGTTATTGGTGCCCTGTTCTGTTGGTTATATAGCATAGTCACGTGACTGACTCAGTGGACTATGCTACATAACCAACATGTTCTGTATCTCTCCTACTTAAGTATGTATTTTGGCTTATATTTGACTGGTAAATAGTATATCGCGTAGCCTATCGATGTGTGGTATTGTACCTGGTACTGGAGCCACCTAACAGCAGTCTGCTCGCGGATATATACAGGACAAGGGGTGTAGCAATAGGCGACATACTCCAGGACATTAAACACACATGCATACAAATATAGTGACCTCCTCACGATGACGATGCCACACTACTATTAATAACTATTAATACTACACCAGTGTTAAGCTGAGAAGTATATGTATATACTGCTGTACCAGTGCTGTATAGCTGTACCAGTGTTGTATAGCTGTACAAGTCAGTGTTGTTGAGTTTTATTTTAGGTGACCCATACAATACATGTCGTGTAAAGGGACAGCTGGCGCCTTGAGGTATAATATTGCTCAAAAGTCTACCAGGTGAACAACAACGCCCGGGGACCACGACGCTTCCTGCGTGCAGGAGCATCCTGCAAAACGTTTTGTCCAGGATGCCGGTTTTAATGGGTGAGGTTGGCCTTTTGGGCGGCATGTTTTGGTTTTGAAAAACGCCATAAAAAAACACTCGGCGGAGCCGCGTCACTGCCCCTGCCGACCTCGTGTCCCCCAAAGAGTTGGGGTTAGGGTTAGGGTTAGAGGTATGTCTGGGGTTGGCTTGGTCTGGGTCGACGGGCGAGGTAGCAATTGACCACACACAGCCTGCACATTTTTTGTGCAGGATGCTCCTGCACATAGCGCGCGCCGGGAACCACGGATAATTCACCGCCTTAACAAGAACGGTGGGAATGAGGAGCGCGACAGACGCCTTCAAGTGGTCAAACTCTTAACTGCATTGAGCTACTGCGTTGGCGGTTCTTCTCTTTTTGCTGTGTTCTTGCTATTGTCATTGATTGAATCGTTTTGTATTTTAAGTGATTCGTGTTAGCACATAAACTATTTTTGGTTCATGGGCAAGTATATAGGTTGGTGGGTGTGCGTTGTGGGTTGCGGGTGAGAGAGTAACTGGGTGGGTCGGTTGATCCCTGGGCCGGTTGTTCCAACACCGCCTACCATATGTTTCGTGAAGCGATGCGCGTCAGCGCAAAAACCTTGTACAGGAGTCGATCGGTGGGGTGTCGGTGTTCGTGGTCATTTTATTATGTTTTCCCATCCCATTTATTATCTTCGCCCTTCCTTTCTCACTCCTTCCTAGTCGTAACTCAGATCCGGGGTCACAAAGTAGGCTCCCGCCCCCCGCCCCCCACTACGGTTCTTGCCTTGTATTTTCATCGCGAGAATATTTTAGCATTTTCTTCCCTCGTCAACTCTCGTCGAATTGTGCTAAGCAGGCCGGAAACGCACACAGGCACAAATCTGTGTATGTGACTTGCTGCTTGAGAGAGCGCGGAGGGTTGAATAAAATCTCCCAGTGCCAATTGGCACTGGTAACCTGTTAGCTAGGACAGTCACTATCGGCTAGCTCTCCGATCTCGGCACGGCTTTCGACACGAGCAGTACACAGGACGGTGCGCACAAATAGCGGGTGTCTAGCAGTCCCGAGCGTGTCTGAATCGGTTCAGTGTACGGGTCGTACGCCAAATAAAAGCAAAGTGCACAGACGACGACGCCAGATGACGACGACGACTAACCTCAATATTCAGGATTGGTTAAATAAAGGAAAGCTGTGGGCACTTTTCAGGACTGTTTTTTGTCCGTGTGGGTCGGTCGTGTACCCCCGCGTGTCCACACCCACACACACATGACCCCTTATAGAAGAACATCTATCTATTGAGGCTCGTCGGCCTACGGCCTCCTCGCCTCAATAGCTCCTCATTAAAACCCAACGTCACATCTAACAATCCTGCTGCAGGCTGTTGTTATTTACAATAATGATACTCGCAGTCTATTTTAATTTGATTTTTCCATGTATTGATCCCTTGGTTTTAGAGACGCCCCTGTCTGTAAGATTGGTTTGTTTTGGGGGAAATACTACATTAATAGTTTCATCCTAAATCGTTCTGTGATCACAGCACTGCGGTTTGTTTTCCATTCTGACCATTTTAACGGTTTTATTACAGACAGGCGCGATTTAGAAAACAATTAATAGTCTATTTTTATTGTATTTTTCCATTTATAGATCACTTGGTTTCAGAGACCCCCCCTGTCTATCGATACACATGGGGGAATCTCTCTAATAATACACAGGGGGTGGGTCTCTAAAACCAAGTGATTTTTTCTTTTGTAACTAGTTTCCTTTTAAATCGTCCTGTGATCACAGCGCTGCGGTTTGTTTTCCATTCTCAGCAGTTTTCGAGTGTCCTTTGTACACCCAAACCCTGCCTCGCGCAGCCGTCTATTAATACTGATTCATTTTAATGAGGAGATATTTGATGCTGAGAAGAGCGCAGCCCTTCGAAGCATCAATAGATGCTCTTCCTAATGGGTTGGGTATGTGCCCGTGGGGGTGTACCCCCCTGGTCGCGAACGGACACAAACGGACAAAAAACAGTTCTGAAAGCTGTCACAGCGTGGCTTTATTTACCGGATTGCTTAATATTGAGGTTTGTCTGTCTGCACTTCGCTCGTTCGCTTTGCTTTTTTTTGGCGCGCGACGCGTACACTCAACCGATTCAGACACGCTCGGGACTGATAGAGGCCCGCTATTTGTGCCGACCGTCCTGTGTTATTCGTGTCGAAAGCCGTGCCGAGATCGGAGAGCTAGGCGGTAGTGACTGCCCTAAACTGTTGCCAGTGCCAAATTGTGTCACTGGGATCTCTCGGCAGTAGAGCAAACTAGCAGTAGTATATAGCAACGATGAGNACGTACATACAATGTGCCTGCTGTATATACGTACGCAGAGTATGCAGTATTTGTGCCCTGTTATAGTTTTCACGAAAAACTCGGTATGCATGCATGCACGAGTCAAATGATCTCGATCATCAGCACAGCCACAGTCTCGCGAGGGATTTTGCAAGGCCCTTTCGCTATGACCGCAAGAAGACAATATACAACAACAAACAACGTGCTCTCAGGAAGAGCCAGCCCCCCCCCTGTCCCCCCTGGCCACATCTATTTTCAAATATGTTTTCCATCAAACAACCCGCATTGATTCGGAGTCAATCCCCTTCGTTTCTATTTCCTTAACCATTTGTACTCTTCCACAGATGCTCCGAGTATACTCGATACTCCGAGTATACTCGGAGTATCGAGTATTTTTCGTACTCCGAGTACTGGGAGTATGAGTAGTACTTATACTCGAGTATACAAGCAGTACTCGGAGTAAAAACATCTACGTAAATTACTCGGAGTACTCCGAGTATCGAGAGTATTGGACACCGAAATACTGCGAGTCAACAAAGTACCTGAAGTATTTTTTCTCGAAAATACTATAATATTACTCCGAGGTAATGGGAGCATCTGTGAATTGTGAAATGCTATAAACGCCAGCCACATGCTCCCAGAACCTGGGGGGAATGACGGCCGAGTCTTTCAAATGATGCAAAGATGCTCCTAACGTATACTTCGCACTCCCGAGTATACTCCGAGTATCGAGTACATTTCGTACTGCGAGTACTTAGAGTATTAGAGTACTGGCGGCCTGAATACTCGGAGTACTTGGAGTATGAGCAGTACTGAAGCCCCAAATACTCGGAGTACACGGAAGGAGTATGCGCAGTATCGGACCCCGAAATACTCGGAGTACAAGCAGTATCGA